>NIPQ01091778.1:0-10927 GCA_002806875.1 Lepidotrigona ventralis hoosana
TTTTTCTTTTTTTTTTTTTTTTTTTTTTTTAGAGGCGTTCAAGGCGTTTTTTTTTTTGTTACGCGCGAGTTATGTTTTCATCTATTGTTTCTATTATTATGTAAATCATGCATAAGATGAAATCTATATGTGCAATCTATATACATTTAAGTCGTTTCTTTCTTTGGGGCACTCGGTGTCGACTTTTGTTCGTTATTTCGTTATTTAACTCTCGGCTGAAAAATATTTAGAAAGTATTTAGAAGATACTCGCGCTTGTTATTACGAATGTTTAATGATTGTTATTTAATTATTGTTATATATGTCGAAATTAGAGATTAACGTTAGAGTTCATTTTTCTTTGTGTTATATCTCGATGATGTAGGCCACGTGATGAGAGTGGATGATGCGAGGAAGATGATGGATGAGATAACTGTCAAGTATCGAAGATAATGACGAGAGATAGATTGAAATGCGTGTAGAGACAACTCTAGTGTAATATTACCGATTATCCGTTATTGCTTATTATTTTTAAGATACATCATAATTACACATGCCAAATGGGATCTATGCATTTTTTTATCCCATTGTTTCAAGCGTGTTGAACTCGTTGCACGCAAAGAAGAGAACACGAGACGTTTTTATAAAGATTGATCGCTATACTTTCAGTAAGAACGGAACACTATATATACATATATATATATATATATTTGCGCAAGAGTCGAAAAGAAACGAAAGCATTTTTTTCTGACGTTGGTAAAGGTAGAAAGTACATGATAATACTGAAATATCGATGCTCGGCTCGAGCCCGAACATGGCTGAAGAAAAATGTGAAGGAAAATAAGAGAGAGGCACGAAACAGCACGTGAATAAACTGGAAAACAAATGTCCTTTTAAAAATGACTCGCTGCGATAATTCTGATTGCGATTAATTTTTTATTACGACGCCGAATCATCATCCTTCGTTAGTCTTTTTATTTCTCGTGATCGGAATTTTCAGAAGCTTTCCAACCACTGCTATCGATAGGTAATATTGTATTTTCTCGCCAAAGTGCGTACGAATAATTTCATAGTCAGCTTTCGACAGGAAGTATATTTATTTATTTAATACGTATAGTTATATCTATATCTCATTATTTATGTATGTATTTCTTTTTTCTGTCAAATGTCGAAACGAACTATCGTGTTTATTCATTGCATTAAAAAAAAAAAAAAAAAAAAAAAAAAAAAAAAAAAAAAAAAAAAAAAAAAAAAAAAAAAAAAAAAAAAAAAAAAAAAAATATAAATAATAAAAAANGACGTGGAAACGAATGCTGCGTCTTGAGCTCTTGACGTCTCTCGCGTCAATCTGTTCGTCAATTACACATTTCATTTGTTATGCCTTTTTAGCGCGTCAGGTATTTACAAACTTCTCGTCGTATATATATTTCGCAGACAATAAAGTGCAAGTATGTTAAACTTAAGATTATCCAGCTTTTTGTCATGAGACGTCAATGGTGTTTTTGCCCACGTACGTTTAAATTATCACGAATATGATATATTGATAATCATCGATTGACGTAATTGATTTTATTCGCATTCCCAAGATTTCTTCTCTCAAGGTGGTTTTAATGTATCTCTCGATACCGATACGTATTCAATGAAAAGAAACGAAAAGGAAAGGAAAGAAAAATGCCACTTCCTACGTACTTGTACGTCCACTTTTCTCCGTGCAACGTTAATTATTATAAATAAAATAAACGCTGATCTAGCGCCAACTGCCTGCCATTGATAAGTATACACAAAGATATACTTATTCTAGATATACTATGCTAGGTGCGTGTATTTATCATTGCAATTGCGGAATGTGTACTTGGTGTCTCATTTCAATTGCTACGTACGATTAATTATTTAATTTGAAAAAAAAAAAAAAAAAAAAAAAAAAAAAAAAANGAAATATTTACAATCATTTCATCTATACGGAGTTTTACAAGACAAAAACTTACTGTCCGCGACTATGCTACGAATTACTGTGACAATTTTCGAGGAAATTAATTACGTTATTACGAATTAACGATAAACGATAGTAAGTAATAATACGACAATTTTTTTCAATTTGAGAGGCAATTATACGGAAAAGTTAAGTTGTAGACCTAAACCTTGTAGAACGTTTCAAAAATTTTACTACATGTATCTCTAGGAAATTTATCGAGCGAGTATGTGTGTATTATGTAATATCGACGCATCAAGTACGTCGAGTTGCATAATTTTTTTATCGTACTATTTCATATGTGTATGCTTGTACGCGGTTGTATGCAGCTGTTCACGTTGAAGGCGGCGTTCGTCGAACACTCGTAGAAACATTTTATGAATGATATTTATACATATGTGTGTTAGATGAAATATTTTTAAATTTTATTAACGCAACTATATATCGAAAGTAAATTCTCACTCTGAAGTCTGAAATAAATCTGAAGATATTTATATAGAAATCACAAAGTATTCAGTTCGAGCATGCTATCTCGTATAGTTCATTCATGCTATGTTTGAGTAATACAACACACTTTCAAGTTGGTTTCAAATTTTATCAACCAATATGATCGTATGATTTCCAACAAATTTTCCAACCAACGTAATCGCAAGAATCTAGAGTGTCGATGAAACTTTAAAATGTTTTACAAGACACTTTTGTACAAGTCAATGTTCTCCTGCCATAACGATCGAGCATTTTCGTGAATAAATTTTTTGGAATTTATTCGTCCTCTTGCAATATTTTTTAGTTTAGTTAAATTCTCTTTCAAACTTGACTCCTCCCTGTGAGAATTATTGAAAGATAAAAGATACAGCATTGTGACTTGAATTGACAGTGAAATTATTCGTTTGGTACTTATGAATTATGGGTATCGAGCATTGGTTAGAAAGATCTTAATATATATAGAATATTAAGGAATATAGAATTATATATAGAAAGATTAAGAAACATCTTAATACGTAGTATTTTGTCTATTTTCGTTATTAAATTACGCAAACTCTTTTTGATCTGCTTTTGATTGAAAAACGACTTACATATTACAAACAACGAAATGCGTGTAACCGATAGACAATTACGTAATAAGATTCGAAAATGTTACGAATGGAACGTATCAAACAATCGTCTAGTTGCAATTTTTATTACCATCACTGGGTACTACCGTACAGTGTAGATATTTTTCAGCTGCTCGATAAAGTTTGCAATCGACAAAGTTTTTATCGACGAATTTCTATCGAACAACGAAACGATAAGACGTGAAATTTCTTTACTTTCGAAAGAATAAAACGACAAATACTCTTCAAACAACCCGAACACGCGTATATGATTCACGTGAATTCGTTTGCCAGTGCAACTAGCAATTGCTAGACAATGAAATAGATGCGAAACTAAACGGAAGTTTATTGCGCAGCGCTGCAGCGCTGCAGCGACTCAAATCCCATTTTCACGGGAGGCGATTGCCTGCACTGGAAAGAGCGAATTTACGAACAACGGTCTAGTCACTTACGTGGCGACGAAACTTTTAAACGTATATAGGTGTATCGAGTGCGTTCGTTTCCCCATCTCACAGTTCTATCTGATACGATGTAAAACGTTCGTGTTCAATGGAGTACGGTGGTACGACCGATTGTTAGAAGCGTCATTGGAAACGTCGTTTCGATTGCAGCGCGATATTTATATATGTGTCAATAAAATTTCCAGAAAGTAAATATATATATATATTTAATAAACTTCTAGCCAGCGGACGAAACACATTTACCGAGTAAGTTTGGCCCTCCTAAACTTTCAGACTGCGAAACACCCGCGCGTTTTTCGGGTAACCACAAATTAGATTTGGATGCTCCTCCGAGCTCCTGCAGGTTTCCTCTCTGCAAATATCTTTCGAAAACAATTATTCAAAGCAGTTTCTTTCTTTTTTGTGGCAATGCACAGTGCCAGTGATCAGTGCCTGTTGTGTGTACGTTAACTTTTGCCCTGACTTTTCCATAGTTTTGGGTATTTGTCAATTACGTGCTCCACTGTGTAGCATGTCCAAACACTGATGAAATGCTTTGAACAATCGCGTCAAACTGCAAACGCGATTTGCTACTGTGCGATTGAATTGTGTTGCTTCCTCGCAACGTCTCTTGGTCATCTCGCAAATTTCAGATATTTTTAGATCTTTTTTTTTACAGTTGCCTTCCCCAGTTTATTATAAACATTTATAATTTTGGTTAAGTTTGGGTGTAAGGAATCGCAAAGTAATATACGATAATACAGAATGTTGTGATTCTTATCTTTTACAATCTAGCTAGTAGAGATAGATTGTTATTTTGTTACATTTTGTTGTTTGAGGTTTTGTTTTATTTTATTTTATTTTATTTATACACGTGTAAGTGTGTAACAACACTTTTATGGGATGATATGTATAATCCTTTGGAGAAAGATATGCTTGAAAAGGAGATTATTGATTATAGTTGGTAAAACAAACATTGAATGTTGATAGATGTTGCTTAGAATTAATTTTGCTTTAACCTATGAATAAAATATCGAGATGTTGCAATATTTGAAGCAAATATTTCCCCTTGATATTGATGCACACGTACAATGTCAAGAGTATTAACGCGTTGAACTTTATTTTAGAACCATGTTTGTAGATTCAAAGTGTATTGTGAATATTATAAAAAATTGGCTACATTATTTGACATTATGTAATATTTTGTCGTGTTTAAGTACACAAACATCGTACGGTATATATATATATATATTAGCGGGTTTAAGCATTGTGCAAACATAAAGCGTCAAATTTTTGCCAGACAAGTTTCAGAAAGTAACTTTTTATGAGAGACGTTCAAGAGACGTTGTAACATGTAAATTTATATTTCTATTCGTTTAGATTAGATTTTATATATAAAACGAGGGTACGTGCAGTGGTGCAGCTAAAGGTACCAGAGGACCTGCTGACAGATGTATCTTACTTTTCAGATATGAGACGCAAGAGCGAAAGAAACAAAGCAAAAGCAGCAAGTCCGGAGAAGGAGGTTGAACGAGTAACGCGAAAGTCAACTCGAAGATGCGTAAAGCAAGTAACATCGTCAACATCGCCGGAGCAAGAGAACGTGGAGGAAACAGCAAAGAGCGTGAGCAATAAAGTCACGGAGAAAAAGTCAGCTCACGTACAGAGAAGGGAAGTGGAACAACAGCAACAACAACAACAACAACAGCAGCAGCAGCAGCAGCAGCAGCAGCAGCAGCAGCAACAGCAGCAGCAACAACAGCAACAAGTGGAAGAGCAACAGAGTGAAAAGGTGTTACTAGCTGGCGAAGCGGATGTGAAGACCAAGTTGATGCAAGAAGACGAAGAAGACAATAATAGCGGATCAGTTTGGAAAGTGTCAAGAGCCGACGCGTCGCCTGGCGAGATACAGAAATTAAAATTATCTAGACAGCATCATAACACGTCAGAAAGATTATCTGATACTTCTTTAAATAGGAAAAGATCGAACAAGTGGCAGGAAAGTGGTGAGGGAGTTGCAGAGGAGGTTGACTCGGCAGACATGCAACTGGTTTCTTGTACGAGAATAGCCAGTAGCGCTGAACAGCCGAACGATCCCTCCTCTTCATACCCAGGTCAGGACTCCGGTAATGAAGAGGTAAGTGATAGCAAGGAGATCCTGCCTGAAACCACTTCAGCCAACTTGTCTGACGATAAACCAAACATAGATCAGCAAGGTGAATCAAATGAGGCAAATTTCTCCAACGAAAACGCTGATAGTGCAGCCGATGTTAAGTCGAGCGACGCGACCATGTTGGCTCCTAGTTCGAATGGTAATCGCTCGTCCGAGGAGACAAACCAAATTATACCAAAGGAAGAGAAATTCGCGGAAGACGAAAAGACAGTGGAAATATTATTAATCCATTCGACCAATAAAGAAGCTAGCTCCGAGTGCGTTGAAAACACCCGGAAAGATTCGAGCAGCGAGGACGAAGACGAAAAGGGGAAAGCTCGCGAGCTAAATCGTCCGAGTTCGTCGTCCGAATCGAATGACGAGATTCACGCAAAGAGCAACAGAGCAGCTAGCGGCAGGATACAAAGTGCCAGTCGCAGAAAACATCGAACCAAGTATCGAGACTCGTCGAATTCCGATACGGCAGATTCCGAGGATGAACCTTCTATTAAGAGAGAACTTGAAATCGATGTCTACATGCAAGAGGAAAAAGTGAATGTAATCGAGGATCCCCACAAACAGATTGATCATTCCGAGTCACCGAAAGCGAGAAACAATTTTTTATCGAATAACATGGAAATGGATGTGGAGCATTGCGAACCGAGTAAACAAAAGTTAGATAATAGTCTAGCCGAGAAGTCGGAATATCCTGTATCGACAACGACTCAATTGGTGACTTACAAACCTGTGAAAGTAAATTTGAAAAGATCATTGTAAGCGTGATAATTGACGATTATTCGAAATTTGCGCAACTTTTAGCCGTATACTTTGTCGCGTAACTCTGTAAATTTTGTTTCAGCTCCTCGAGGATATTAACAGAAAAGAACGATGTCAAAAAGGAAGATAACGATGCAAACGCAAATAATGAAATAACGGCCGACTTTTAGCCGTATACTTTGTCGCGTAACTCTGTAAATTTTGTTTCAGCTCCTCGAGGATATTAACAGAAAAGAACGATGTCAAAAAGGAAGATAACGATGCAAACGCAAATAATGAAATAACGGCCGCTCCAAACAAGGTTCGTCGTTACATCTTTTCCCAACTAAATTAACAAAATTTGCTAAATTTACTAAATTTATTAAATAATTGTAATTTAGCTTGATTAAAGTAAGCAATAATTTCATCATCAGATGAAATCCAAACAAGGTTCGTCGTTACATCTTTTCCCAACTAAATTAACAAAATTTGCTAAATTTACTAAATTTATTAAATAATTGTAATTTAGCTTGATTAAAGTAAGCAATAATTTCATCATCAGATGAAAACCAACTTGTAATTCTAATATTATTAAATATATATATATATCGTAATTGTGTACAGTGTCAATTAATTTTAAAATTCTATTTTAAACAGGAAAATCACGATAGCACCGAACAAGATTCAAAATGCGCCCCTAGAAAACGTCGATGGGGCACTGCATTGTCCACTGATACTGCACCTTCGTTTTCAATTTCTACGGATTCGCTGAAAGTAATATTCCCCTTCTTAATTTCGTTTACTTTATATTTCGCAAACTTTCGTCCATTTTTGTCCATTTTCTGTGAAATTAAAAATATATAATTGCATTGCACGCAATGCAATTATTCAAAACATTCTTCTAACTTTATCGCGTTACCTATTACCTTTAGTCTACGTTAGTTAGACTACGTTGTGTAATTTTCTAAATTTCCGTATGTACTTGTCGCAGGCATTGGTGCCCGGAGCAAGGCCATTATCGATAAACGAGGTTCGTCTTTCGAAAGACGACGACGAAGATAGAGATCGTTATCGAGTTAACGAAAAGTGG
Organism: Lepidotrigona ventralis hoosana; assembly: GCA_002806875.1. Classification (NCBI taxonomy): domain Eukaryota; kingdom Metazoa; phylum Arthropoda; class Insecta; order Hymenoptera; family Apidae; genus Lepidotrigona; species Lepidotrigona ventralis. Next base: position 7,480 of record NIPQ01091778.1, read on the forward strand.
CACAATTCTACCGAAGGAGTGAATGATAACAAATCAGGTGATGAGAATATCATGCAAAAAAATGGTGCAACAAAGAAGGGAGACCCAAAAATAGATAATCACATAGGTACGCGGATATTTTACTACTTTACTACTTTACTACGCGGGTTTCTAACGTTTTTCCAAATAACGTGAAACTGTCATTCCGATTTATGTTATACCATAAAAATGGTTTAGTGAAACTGCATCGGTTGAACGTGTGATATTCCAAAAAAACATTTGGAACGCAACTATACGAGATTCAGATTACTCGACAGTTCTATTCTATTCATTGAATGATTGAATTGTAAAAATTTATCTCACACAGATGTAGATATCTGTTTGTTGAAACTAACGTTTCCTTAGATTGCAGTGTGCACAACAAAGTGGAAATTTATTTTCCTTAGAGACAAGTGTTCTGCAGTGAAGAGTTTATAATTGCGTTTATAATTAAGGGTTTATAATTATTGGTTTGGTAAACAATTAATTTGATTCAGAAATCGATAGTTCGCGTTATCACGTTCGATATCAAGATTTGAATGAATTTGAGAAACATTCAACGTTTAATATCTTTGACATTGTCTCTGTCTTAAACTACTTTTGTAACGTGTAGACTAAACTATTTTGGAAATGGGATATCTTCTGCATCCCTTTTCCTCTGAAATACAGAATATGAACGACATGAAATACACGTCTCACGTATATTTATGCATGTACTCTTGTTGTGGTTTGTAGCAGCAAGGCGTAAAATATCGATTGTTAAGGAAGTGCCACATGTAAAATCTCCGAGCCCACCTGCTACGAAGCCTACAAATATCCTTTTGATTAAGAACTTGGTTCGTCCTTTTACTTTGAATCAAATTAAAGAACTTCTGTCGCGTACTGGCACAATCGTCGAAAATGGATTTTGGATGGATCGAATCAAGTCCAAATGTTTTGTAGTGGTATGTGTAAACTTTAATTTTCTATAAATAATAGTCGTAATTTTCGTAAAGAACTTCTGTCGCGTACTGGCACAATCGTCGAAAATGGATTTTGGATGGATCGAATCAAGTCCAAATGTTTTGTAGTGGTATGTGTAAACTTTAATTTTCTATAAATAATAGTCGTAATTTTCGTAAGTAGTGCGAGAAAGCACTTCATTCATATCAACAAGTGTTAATCTTTGCGAAACATTGGCAACATTTAAATTCTTTTGTCAGAGAGAAAAGAAGAGATAAAACGCGGATGTATATAATAGCAATAAAAATAAATTGATTGAATCGTTTGTTTGTTTCGTAGTATGCCAACGAGGATCAGGCATTTGAAACGAGACAAGCTTTGCATGGTATATCTTGGCCGGTTTCAAACCCGAAAAGGCTCCATGTTGAATATGCGACCNGAAACATTGGCAACATTTAAATTCTTTTGTCAGAGAGAAAAGAAGAGATAAAACGCGGATGTATATAATAGCAATAAAAATAAATTGATTGAATCGTTTGTTTGTTTCGTAGTATGCCAACGAGGATCAGGCATTTGAAACGAGACAAGCTTTGCATGGTATATCTTGGCCGGTTTCAAACCCGAAAAGGCTCCATGTTGAATATGCGACCAAAGACGATATGGAATTGGCACGTGAATTGTCGAAAGACCAGTCCGTCCCGAGAAAAACGGAACCTCTTATACCGTCTGATTCGTGGCAGCAGGATTGGAACCGCGAAGAGAGGACAAGTACAAAGGTAGGTATATCGATCACATACATACTCGTACGTTTTACAGTTCAGACGAGAGCAAGCTCTTTTTAAGAAAAGAAAGTATAAAAAAAGTATTGTAAAGTAAGGATTTTTTGTACAAGAAATGAAGAAGAAATAAAGAGCTCTTTTCTGACTTTTCTGACTAGCTCTCTGGGGAATAAAAAGGAATAAAAATCCAACTTAACAATACGATCGTTTATCTGAATTTTATGTTGAAATGTAAATATAAATGTCGGACAAAGATGTATTGAGATATCTTTCAACGATTTAAGAGTATTTGCCAATTTATAGCTTATATAATTGCAAAGTGAGAATTGACAATTGACAATTGACAATTGAGAATTGAGATGTGTCTCTCACTTTGGAGATTTAATTATTGTGAGACTCGTTACGATACAGACAGAGAATTGACAGATTAGGGGGATTCGTGGATTAGGGGNGACAGATTAGGGGGATTCGTGGATTAGGGGGATTATCAGGTGGTTATTGAGACTTTATTGGTTGTAATTAAGCGATAATTAAGCAAGAGTTTTGGAAATGACAGGTGATGGTAGTTCGGGAATGGGATCTTGGTAAAGAAGACGGTCAACAGCATATAAAGGAGAAGGAACGTGAAAAGAAAGAACATGAGAAAAAAAGGCGGCAGAGGAGCCGGAGTCCAGCAGTGGAAGCACACCTTCCAGCTCCAGCTCGTAAATTTAAAAAGAAAGAGGACGAACCACCGCCAGCGAAGCTCTTAGACGATCTTTTTAGAAAGACAAAGGCAACACCATGCATATATTGGTTACCACTGACGAATGAACAGGTATATCTATAATGAGAAAGTAAAATCTGAATGAAATTATTATTTTTATTATCCGAATTAATCGATTGAATTAATATTAAATTATATTACGTGCGCAACGTGCAAAAAAAATATAAATATGCAAAATATATAAAGCGAGGTATATTTGTCATGGTTAGTGTGTAAAGAGAGTAAACTTCTACGCAGTACGTTTCAATTACAGATAGTCGTAAAAGAAGAAATGAGAAGGCAGCATATGGCAGAACACGCGCGCAGACTGGAAGAGATGAGACGCGCTGAGAGAAATAACAGGGACGGTCGTCGTCGTCGTAGCCCGAGAAAATAGTTCTTTGATCGACGGCCACTTTCGATAAACGTACCTTTTCCTCTTTGATGCAAAAATTTCATTTTCGATTAGTTACATTTTTACAAATGATGATTTACGGATCACGGAAAGACGAATCTTTTCATTTTACATTAGAGACGGACTTGCCGAAAAAGCTCCTTCAATTTTGCTTTCTCAATCGTTTCGCGATTTGCTGTTTTACGATTAACGGTTTAACAACAATATAGCGTATATAGAGTTTGCGTTTATTATTCTTCTACTCTCTTTCTTCTTTTCTTTCTCTTTCTTTTCATTTTATTTTTTCTTTTTTTCTTTTTTTCTTTTTTTCCAATTTAGAAAACTTGTTTCACGCGAGAATTCTTGGATTATTCTTTGCATATATTATATTCCTCTTTTCTTGTTTTGACATCGATCTCGATCTCATATTTTGTTTTTCTGTTTTTCTGTTTTTCTGTTTTTCTGTTTAATCTCGATTCATTCAGTCGCTAATTTTTGACTCATTGGCCAGAAACTGTACAAATTTGTTGCATGATCAAGAAACGACCCGATCTCCGATCCATTCCTCCC
>NIPQ01091780.1:0-43699 GCA_002806875.1 Lepidotrigona ventralis hoosana
TTCAGTAAACGTGTCTTTGTACAGAATGCGGTGGTAGGGCTGCGAATTGTTGTATGCGTTGTATGATTGTATGCATTGTATGTATGATTGTATGTATTGTATGATCGTATGCATTTAATGTATTGTACGATTGTATGGATGAATGGAACGTACTGTAAGCCCCGGAGCGGGTCTCGTGCGTAGTCACCTCCTCGTGGTGAGACCTGGTAATTGATATCGTTTTACAAAGATTAAAATTTGTAAAACGTTATCCAGCTAAGTTGTTAAAACGACAATCTTTAATGTTTGTAAAACGATATCAAGCTAAGAACTATGCAACTTACAATTCAGTTTTTAAAATTGTCTAATATTTTTAAATAGATGCTAATAGTCAAATATATACTAAATTTTTCATCCCAATTTCCATTAGTCACTGTTTTAAATTCGCTGTTTATATTCCTTCATTAGTGAAGTATCATTCAATTCAATAAATAATTCTCGAAACAGGTCTGGCAACGCTGTTCATATTTTGTAATTTTAATTTTCGCCAGTAGTGGCGCTATGATCGCAAAATCGGTAAAACAGGATGTGACACGAGAATGGTACGGTTTTGAGGACCGTTTTACCACGGCCGAAAAAATACATTGAATCTAAAAATACATTCTTGGTCTATGCATATTCTTCGTCTGTGCTGTGGCGAAGTCTATTGATATATCTCGTATGTAACTACAACAGATCACAGAGGGCGTAACAAGTAATTTTCAATATTTCAGAACGCGAAACCTAGATCCCACTTGATGCCACATCTATATTTTCTTTAGTCCGTGACTTTACTAATTTACGTTGGAACTTGTTAATATGGTGTTTTTGTATGATTCATAGAGCGAGATAGGGATAAAAAGAGAAAGAATCTGAAGAAATGTCAAAATTAAAGCTTCGAAGTTAATAAAGCTTAAATGAAATATGAAACTTATATATTTATAAAAATACACGACAAATCTATGTGCATTTCTTTCTGTCAACTTTCTGATATTTAGTTTCATGTATCATGTGTAATATAAATAAAACTGCAATCTGCGATTACTGTTATATAAAATAAACATAGTTTATACAAAAACTTTTACTCGATTTTATTGAATTCTATTATTTATAATTTGAACTAGGTACACAAAGTTAGTTCTTGGAAATTTTTAAATTATGGATACCGCTCAATCGTTATACCTTAACCTCTTTGGTGAGGACAAGATTCATGTTTTGAAAGAAGTAAGTATTACAATGTTATAATTACTGCTTGTCTTCATATCTAAAAAAATAATAATCTGATGATGATAAAAACTTAATATGTGTAATTTAGTTATTGCACGCTTGCGTGGATGAAATATGTGGAAGACCGGGTCCGACTTATCATAAATTTGTAAATAGTATGGATTGGAGTAAAGAAGAATACGAAGAGACATATAAATTAATATCTATGCTTCTAAGACATCCAACGTCATTGTATTTGACAGAAGAAAAGGTTTGATTAGTATTACCATATAACAAATAAAACTACTTTCATATTGATATATAAAATTCTTTCCAGATGCCACAAGAGTACCACGAATTACCAGAGCAGATTCAACAAAATATATTATCATGTTTGAAAGTAAGAAGAGAACAGTTAACAGATGCTCTGCTGATGGAATGTTCCAAAGAGAAACACGAGACTGTAATTGACTTTGACTGGAGATTGAAGGTATGAAAGAAATTCATACAAAGACGCATTGCTATATGTTGCACTACTATGTTGCAGTTTGTAATGGGCTCTAGCAAACTAGCTTCCTTAAGAGAGCCTCTTCTACAATTAGATCTCATTCTTGAAAATAAGAATTCAAAACGTATTCTAGATTTGGAATTAAACAAAGATGAATTGGATACCTTTATAAACACTATGGAAAATATAGTGCTTGAATGTAAACAAAACAATTAATAAAAAAATTTTTTTTGCTTAACCTATTAATATTATTTAAATTGTCCAAGATGAAATAAGAACACGAGAGTTTTTTTTTTATACTTGTTTCACAGTTTATTATAGGTTATAGATAAATGTAGAATAGTTTAATTACTATTATAACTGCTCATCGAAGATACTGAAGACTGTTGGTCTGTGTCCGAGGCATCATCGACTCAAAAATCTCATTTACAATTTTGTAGTCCCGGCGCACAAAATAAATAAACGAGGCTTGTGTCGATGGCGCCTCAGCGTTAACGGTTGATAGTTTTTGAGTGCACAGATCAGTCAGGTTTAAGAATTTTTTTTTTTTTCACTTTTTTTTAAATAAAAAGTTCACTCTCGTCGCCAAAACTTGCTTCGAAAAAACGGTGAATTTCGTTGTAAAGATCATTACGGACAATATATTTAATGAAAGGTTTACTATACAACTTTTAATTTTACCTCTTTCTCCTTATTCAATAATATATCGTTTAAAAATCAATGCCGGTCGCGGGCACAGTGAACGCTCGCTCCATTAACACTTACATGTTATTCTGAGATTTTGGAGCATTTACATATATGCGCTTTTCGTTTAACTTTACGATCTACGCTACGATCTTAATAAAAAAAGCTTTCGTAGGTAATTATTTATTCTTGGAGATCCGTGGAAACGAATCCGTTCTGGATGGTAATTGTGCATGTTTCGTAATTGTAATTAGGCGATATTTTAATGATTATTATAAAATTACGAATAGGCTTCCTCGTAAGTATTCTCATATGGAGAAGTAGCATTTCAAAGGACAAACGCCGAATTTACACAAACGCTTTCTCTATGTCTAGATTATATATCACTTACACTGTTTCGACATACTGTATGTTTCCCTTATCTCGTGTGTTGTATGATACGTATGTACGCATTCGCGTGTAATGTCCTTGCATGTGTAGTTGTGTCGTGTGCTCGCGCGTACCAAAGTCATACGTTGCAGTGTGCAGTTCCTCGTTACAACATAAAACCTCTCGATTGTACAATTATAAAGAAAAACAAGGACCGCGAAAGAAATACGAGCAAAATAATCCACTGTTCTTGAAATCGCGATACGAGTGTTTCATTACTCGTGCGCGCTTTGACATTATCCTTTAATAACTTTTTTTTTATCGTTCTTCCATTCTATCTCTCCTGCTTTCCTGTTCATACTCTGGCGAAGAGACACATTCCAATTATTCTTTGCTATTTCCCTTGTTCCTTTTCTCGACGCTCGATATTCGCTTTCTCTCTCTCTCTCGCTCTCGCTCTCGCTCTACCTCTCATTCTTCTTTCGAACTCCATCCTATCATGCTCTCTCACGCATTCAACCACACACGCACACCTTGTTCTGTCAGTCTCTGATCTTTCCTTTTTTTTTTACATTTTTTTCTTTTTTTTTTCTTTTTTTTGTTACAGTTTTCTTGTTCTTTATACTCTCTCGATATAGCAATATGTAGTTACGAGAGGGCGCGCCTCGATGAGTATTTTCTTTTTCTGGAATAGGCGACAAACGAAGTTTCTTTCTTCACCATTTACGTTTTAATGTTCGTACATATTGTCTGTCCGTCGCACGATGGTCGCATAATATGATTTACACATAGCAGCAACGACAATTTCCCAAATTTTTTCTTTTTTACACAGCAGGGCCAAGTTGTCACGACGTTACAAATAAATACGGGGCCCTCGATTAAAAATATTTTATTCATATCGAAAAAAAGAACAGTAAAGATCGTCTGCATCTGGATACCATTTGCGAATCGGCACTACATATTTTTTCGAAATCAATCATATTTTTCCTATCTGGCTCGTCCTCGTAATTTCGTTCTCTTCGATGATACGGTCATTCACATTACATGAACGTTCTCTTTCGCCCTGCCGTCAAATGCCATTTAATAATTATCAATAGGCCTACTATAAAATCTATATGCTCTCGCGATGTCGCGGTCACATCGTTCCATATTTTTGTTTGCTCGTAACGAAAGAACATTATTTTCTGTTTAGTTGCAGGAATGGTCCAAATATACATATCTATATAATATACTTTTTTGGTTTTAACGAGAGAAAAGAACTTTCTTCTTCCCAAAATACAATTCGGTTAGTGATGCTTATTCGTTTATGTTGTTTTGGTAATGTGCTTCCGCGATAATTTCCTGCGAACAGCAAAAACAAATTACACATTCAATAGAGACATATGTACGTGTGCACAAGTGTGTATAATGATAAAAACATTTCCCGAACACTTACGTTCGTATTACATTCGATGGTTGCCGCCGCAACAGCCTTATCGCTTATGTCAATCTCTTCGATAGCCTTTAACAAAAAGACGAAGACAGGATAATTATTAATAGCCCTGTTATTGAACTACGTCGCGATTACACGAGCGAAAAATTATAACTATATTAAGATACTAATCAGATGGCCCCTCGCACTTTATTCTTCCCTGGACATTAAGTTAATGGCCTCGGAATCGTTCGCGCAAACGCGCGCGAACGATTTATTGGCGATCATCATACGTACATATTATTGCTTGATTGTTCGAAATAGGGGTGAACAACGTACAAAAATCGGATTGACGCGATGTTACCTTGGCTACAGAGGCAACATCCTCGGTGATGGCTGGGGCAGATGGCGGAGAGGCGGGTATCTCGCTTGGGACGGCTGGAGTTGTAACCTTGATAGCATCGGCTGAACTTTCTGTCGTACTGTCATGAGCCAGATTATTTTCTACTGGGGCCTCGGGTTCTGGAGTGCTCTGCAACGTACATATCTCCCTCGTTAAAGGATTCTATCGGAGAAATCGGACGTCCGCAACAAGTCCAAATCCCAGCATGCTACGAGGACAAAAGACGTAAAGGTCGATTCCGTCGAGCCACTCGAAGAAGAAGAAAAATTCTCAACGAAAGAATAACTTTGAGACAAGCGAGTAAGACAAGATTATTATTTCAGACGATCGTCACAAGTGCGACTACCGCGCATGGCCGGACAGAATCGTTCTTCATGCTTCCCGAACAGCGCAAAGAATTGGAGAAACCCTGCTGGTGTAAACCCTCGAATAAGAAAACTCTGCATGCGCAATACAAGATGCTTACGACACAACAGATGCAATTACAGAAAAGAGCATATGATAGTATCGATGTCTAATATAATTTCTATGGCATAATTCAGTTCTAAGAACCTCAGCTATTTTTTACGTCTATAAAAATTAGTTGATAAAAGTTTACGTCTATCAATGAGATTCACGCTAGAAATTCGTCTAAGTCGAGCGGCTATATATATATATATATATATGTTATATTAGTGACAGCGTTCCGACGAAAAAAGAAATTTTCTACGGAATACTCTTGGACTCGACTAGTGCAGCGATTGTTTCTTGCTCGTTTATCTATGTGTCGAGCTACAAATGCTCTACTTTCAGCGTCTCGATTCGAATAACAAGTCGTGTTAATATTGTCAAGAAAACCAAGAGGCAAACAACACAGGTGATGGCAGTAACGGTTGTTCTGGTAGTGGTTGGTGATGGAAGCGTCACAGGAATTGTCAGCAACAGAGTAGACGTTGTTAATCACGTTCGACAGAACGAAGGATGCATTCGATGAGACCTTTTTAGAGAAAAAAAAAAAAAAAAAAAAAGAAAAAGAAAAAGAAAAAAAACGCTGGATTGTGTTAAGGACCAGAGACAGAAAAAGAAAGAATAAAAAAGAAAAAGAGAAGAGAGAGAGAGAGAGAGAGAGAGAGAGAGAAAGGATATATATACCATCATGACGGAAGAGGATATGTATGTTGCGACACAATCGATTCGTTTTGAATTTTCTATTCCGTATCGTGCATGGAGATACGCCGAAACAAGGATTGCTTTTTTCGATCGTTTGGATGAAATTCGTGCAAAAAACCCACGTCGGTGTGTGCCAGTCTCGGTCTCATTCGATTACCCTTCGTCAAGAGAACGTCGTAAAGCGAAGGTGTGAGAAGGTCAAGACACCGAGGATGAGATGTTCGATTATCTGGGATTCGATGTGCGTCGAGCGACAGAGCACGTCTGGACAGAGGATATTATATATCGGACAACGTGTGGGAGGGAAAAAACAGGAGAAAAAGTCGATATTTTCAGACTATATTCACAGAGACGATTGGTTTGTGCGGACCGTACGACGAGATACTTGGAACGAGGCACCACCAAAGGTATTTTGGCTGCCTGAATTCATGCCAGGAGGTTGTGTTACATGTTAGTCACCTGATGGATCTCCTGGATAGTAGCCGACGACGTGGCGTTGTTCGACAACTGACACGAGACCGAGCTCTCTTCCTGCTTCTCAGTCTCCGCCAGAGACTCTGCTAACCTCTCCTTTAACTCAATGTCGGACTCATTGTACGAATTGAGGCTTATCGACACCGATTCCATCTTGAACTCTCGATTGCTCTGGTCGTCATACAACAGTGTTTGCGAGGAGTCTTTCGTGGATGTCGTAAGGCCGGACGTGATACTGACGTTGGACAGGGGACTGGGACTTCTGGGCGGTATCGGTAGTGTCTCTGTCGGATTTCTCAAGCTAGATGCGTTCTCGTCGGCAATTGAAAGCTCGCTATTCACCTCGGACATACTGAACGAACAGGAGAGCTCTTCCGGTGGTAAGGGATATTTGAAGGAATCTGAATGCTGCTGAATCGTGTCGTCGGGGGCTGGGGGAAGGTCGTCCATGAGACTAGAATATCTGGACGAAGAGGAATTCGTCTGTGTCTCGCTCGGAAGGTACATGGCTTTCTCGTTAACGGGACACGTTGGACTCTCTGATATTTTCAACGACGCGTCATTGTCTACCTGGGGAACGGGAATATCCGCGATAAAACATTCGCTCGTCTCCTCGATGTGTTGTGGTGGCAGTGAAAGAGGAGATCCGTCTACCTCTTGCGTGTCTTTTACGTCTAGGATCTGTGGCTCTACGTGAACAACGGGACAAGGCACTGCGTTCGAATCGTCCGCGATGATTACGCTCTCTGAATAAAATTTCTCCTGAAGGATAAGCGGCATGGGTGACTCTGGCAAGGGTGGAGGCATCGATTCCTCCTCGTTCCTAGTCATCTCGGGTACGTCTGCCGCTTTATCGGCAACGTTCTCGATCGCGAGATCGCTAACAGGCGGAACAGGATCGATCATCGCCTCGTTAGAAACAAACGAATCCTCCGATTTCTCTGCTACTTCGGAGATAAGGATTTCTTCCGTAGGCACGACAACGTCGTGCTCCGTTTCCGTTTCCGTTTCCAATTTGTCTTCCACCACCACGTCCGGAATGGCTGGAACCGTTCCGGCATCTATCCTGGAAATACACGCGTCGGCATTCGCTACTTCTTCGACCGTTTCCGTCACTTCCTCGTCCTCCGGAATGACGACGGCTGGCTTCGCCTCCACTAGGATCTCTTCTGAAATTGGGACGGGGCCTTCCTCGGATTCCACGATCGCGTCGACCATTAGAACCGGCGGATCGATAACCGCGGCTTCTTCCGCTCGCTCGAGAATTTGACTCGGCCCGATCACAACCTCTTCGACCGATTCCTCGTCTCGTTCCTCTGTGCTTACAACACATTCCGGTACCTTTTCTCTTTCGCGTGGAACGAAGTCGTCCTCCTGCACCACGTTCTCCAGAACTATTTCCGAAGTTTCATTCTCGGTCGATCTGGCGCCTTCGAGATCGCCAATTTTATCCGACAATTGCAAAGGCTGTTCAACGACCTGCGTCTTCTGTTCCGGAAGACTCGCGTCGCAAGAACGTTCGACGTTCTCCTCGACTCCGAGCTCGCGAGTCGACCTTTCGACCTCGTTGCTTTCCTCGGAGAGCGGAGCAGCCTCCGTTACAAGTTTCCGGTTGACACTGCTCTCAGACGATGGCGACGACTCCAGTCGGTCAACTGAAACGTCAGAAAGGCTCTTCGCGTCGCTCTCGAGAGGTGGAAGAGCGTCGACCTCGGCAGTGTTATCGCCGTCACCGGCGTTAAGCGATTCTAAATTTTTGGTAGCCTCGTCCGCGGGATTAGACGCGTCTGTGTCTACCACCGGTAGAGCCTCTACGCTCGCAGGGACAAGAGTCGATTCTGTTCGGGGAGGATGATTCTGTTGTTGTTGTTGTTGTTGTTCGTCAACGAAAGAACTGGGCGGTCTCTGGAGGGAAGTCGCATCGAGAGATTCCGCGACTGGTGTTGACGGGTCGTTACGCTCTGGACAGAGGGAAGATAAGGCTGACGGTGTAATTAAATCCTTGTCAGCAGCCTCGGCAGGCAGCTTAAGGGCCTCCGCCAACGCGGTCGCGGTCGCCGCGGCCTGCTGAGCCTGCTGCAAAGGCGAGGAATCTATGGGGGTTGGCGGCGGACTGGACGGAGGCAGGGAAGGGATATCCTCACTGGTTTTCCTCTCAATGATAGACGATGGCGTAGCGACTGTCTGGACTCGGAATACGGAGACTTCTACCGGGTCCGGTACGAACTGACCACCGGCTGGACTGACCTCGACTACTTTTTTCTCGGCCTCGACTTTTTCGACCTCCTCTTTCTTTTCCTCGACAGGGACGGGAGTTGGAGCAGAAGGAGTGGGTTCCTCTGTCTTATCCTCGGCGGGGCTACTGGTGGCCGATGCTGCGCTCTCTTCCTTCGTCTCGGTCGACGGTGTTGGCGCCGCTGCTACAGGGGCCGCCTCGTTCTCCGCCGTTGGACTACTTACTGCCGATTTCTCCTCCAACGGGCTACCCGCCGTGGCTGATCCGTTCTCCGCTTCCTCGCCACCCTGAAACATTTTTCCATGGCAGTCGTTTATACGAGGAACAAGCGCGATACGAACGAAATCAATGAGCGAAAAGGAGCGAACAACTTCAAGCGCGTTAACCACCGCAAAACTATACTATGTCGTTATTGTCGGGGAAAGAATGCCGAGTTCATCGAAGCACGATATTATTTTTTTTTTGTGTTTCTTTCTCTCTCTTTTTCTATTCGTCACGAAGGGTGACCAACTTAACAGTTGTCAGCCATGCTCTAGAGGCCGGGCGGGGTACGTTCTCTGAGCGACTCGAATAGAAAGAAGGGTGAACAACCTAGCGACTCGTAGACAAGAGAGCTTCACAGGAGGGTGGATGCCCCCATAAGGGACACGCGCAGGGGTACAAAAAAGAGCGAACCATAGGGTGCCGAGCCACGAGCATCACCCTTTCAGGGGTGGCCAATCGTGTCACTGTGTCAGCGAGCGCTCCGCGTAATTGATTTTATTAATAACGCGCTCCTAAAACGAATATCTGGCGTACGAGAACGAGCTTTCGATCGCAGAACGTATCTGAATTTCGAAAGAAAAGAAGGAAACAATGTTGCTCAAGATCAATGGCAATTCTTCGACGTATATAAGTAGTCCGCGGATCCGTGGATCGAACGATTCTCACGGTTTAACGGCTTGAGCAATTGGAAGAATATATGTGCACGAGTGGAACGAAATCAATTCTTGAAACCGAAGAGGGAAACAGAAACCGGACGTGCGGAACGCAGCGCGTGCTTTATCGTCTCCAGACCTCGTATCGATCGGTTGGTTAAGTGAAACCCCTTCTCGCCGTTTCTCCCATGCATTTTCGTAAGGGGTAAGCCTCTCGCTTAAAGAATTACAGCCCCTAAAGGGTTCCGCACAAGGGCTTTCTAAACCGAAGTGTTTTTTCTCAGACGGCCTCTGATTCCCGTGTTTCGCCAGCATTGTACACACAATTTCCTCGAGCAAACAAAATTTTCACGTAAGACGAAAATGCGCCTTCTCGCACCATGCTAGGCATGCCGTAGACTTCTAGTTTTAATTGTGCAATCTCACTACGACATCGTAATTGACAAAACGATGTTGCGCCAGTATTTCCTGCCATTTTCCTTCATCAAGCATTCATATAGTGTGTGTTGGTTAAATAGCTATTTTATTTGCTGTTTTATACCGAAGATAAAGACAAAGAACACGGAACAATTTTTTCATAAGATCTTCTTACGAGATTTCAAAGTTATTAATATATAATGATGGAACCCTATATTTTTTATCCGCCAATCAATCCTCTAATGTATGAAAGTATCTGTACTTGAAACTGCTTAGTTTTATTGTTAAATACACCATTTTTTTTTCAAGTCATATATTTGAAATTAATAACATAGAATTGCAGCGATATCGAATGTGTGTGTTTAAAAGATATTAGAAGCATAATTTCATAAAATTTGGCGTATGAAAGATAAAAGACACGTTGTTTCCGCATAGCCTAACTTGGACGAGATGAAAATTAAAATATTCTTAAAAAAATTTTTAGACATAAGTTGCATTAATTGATATACAATAAAATATATTTCGTTTAAAGACAGATCGTTCTTTTCACGCGTAAAGATTTTTTGTATTTTTACAGATAGAATAAGACACTTAAAACAGGCTATTTGAACATGTTTTGAATAAGGAATGCATTAAACTAAATTACTTCTTGCTATCGAAGATATTAATATTAATAGTTCTTTGATAAATAAACGCGTCAACTACATTTCTTTAAAATGGAATCATAATTTTTAACACATTAAGAGGTCAACCTCGATATTTCTTACAAAATGATATTAAACTATTTATGTCAGAAAACCATTAGTTTAGGAGATATTTTAAATTCTAGCTTAAGAGATATTTTAAATTCCGTAAAATCTATTGTATAATAATCAGGCGAAAAGACGACCGACATTTTGTGTTTATATATATATATATATATATATATATATATATATATATATCGTTTATATACCTATGAAAAATCTTTTAACATCAGATTGTGTGCTCTTCGACAACAAACAATTTACACTGCATTGTTTCGCATCAGTAATAATAACTGAGGTATTCAGGTGACCAGTTTTAAATGACTCACCCTGTATACATTGAATTTGTTCACAATGTAACTACTCCTATATCGATGCCACTATCTGTAAATATAGTGCATGTCCATTAACACGTTACCAATGCGAAATGGCAGTGTCATCGCATCGCTGTGAGATCGCAACGACAAAGTCACTCTCTTGGCTTATGTCCTAATTTAATGTTATACAACGATTTTGTTATCAACGGTCGATGAATACGAAAAGAAACAAATGATCTACGATGTCAAAATTGGCAACATCGTATTTATCAGTTGTTCAAAATTTAAGTTTTTTGCATTCTTTTTTTTTTATAATTTGCAAATCATTAATCCCCTAATCTTGTTGTCCCTCTCGGAATACTCGACTGTCCCTTCTAAAGGGTGAGTGATACTTGAATCTGACTAACAGCTTCCTTTCTTTATAATTACTGATAATTATAATGAACGTAGGAATACGTTACATGATATGATAATAGTATAATGGACACCTAGAGTGAAAGTTATTGTAAGAATGATTTAAAAAACCATGAGTGAACTCGTTGGAATAATTCATACATAAAGTAGACTACCTGCTGCTTCTTACGAAACTTTATAAAGAGATTATTCTCCTGGAGTATATTACACTTGTTCTAACAAACCCGTAATACACGTTGATGATTACTTTAAACTTATCGCATACTAGACAATATAATCAACAAAATTTTATGCCAAATACTATCCGAACGGGATGATTATTTGCTACATCGTTTTGTTCACTCACTATTTCGTAAATAAATCAGCTGCCAGCTGATACAAAAAAAAAGTTTCCGAAGGCAAAAGGTTGTGAAATAGAGAAACAAGGCAAAATTTGTGAAATAGAGAAACAGCTTTCGTTTGGTGAAACAAATAGAACTTTGCCAGAAATTTAATTCGTTTGGTCGTAACAATTGATCAATGTCAGTCGATCGATTGTATGGCGACGATTTTTGTCACTGTACGACGTCCGTTTAGGGCAATAGCCCAAGATGAAGACGAAGAAACGAACATTTGGCTCCTCTGAGTTCCTCGACCTCGCGGTACAACAACTGACGAGCTGAAATAAAAAATTAAAGCACACGCGAATTCGCGTTACAAATTTGGCTAAACTTCAGCGGAGACGGACAGAGCAAGAGAAGAACGCGAAGTTTGGCCGCTAGCCAAAATCATTCTTTCGGGCCATTGTCCGCCCCCGTGGGTCGACAGCCGAAAGAAACATCGCGGTAATAAACTTCCGATTACCTCCGGTTTCCTCTCGCGGTGAAATCGATCGAGCAAACGATACAAAGTTCGCGTACCCCTGTCGATGCATCATTGGCCGTCGACCAACGTTCGATTGTGAGTAGGTTACAAACTGCGCTCTAAGTTTGTAACTAAAAGACGAGCGTCAGAACTAACCGATCCAAGAGTCCACGAACAGAGCTGAGAGGAAACCTAGGTATAATATGTTCTCTCCACTCGTCGCGACTCCGAAAATGTTTAAACGAGGATCACCGATTTCGACACTAGTTGAATCTTCGCCAAGTATCGAGTTAAATTGTAACTGATGAATACACTCGGATGTATATACGCGAATTCTCCAAAGAACGCATCGGTGATGCAAGCATTACCGGATCTGTCGAGAATCAATTTTTGAAAAGCATCGTGAAGTTTTGAAGTTTTGAAGTTTCAAAATTTCGTTTAACTTGACGTTAGTAGCTCTTTAAAAGTGAAGAATGTAAAATGCTAAATTCCAGTTGTCTAACAGAAATTATTTTTCTAATATTTCAAAATTAAACGATCTGACCGTAAATTTTTATTATTTTATTTTTCCAATAACCCAATAATACCAGCTAGAATTTGAACTAGAAACGCTTGGATTACTTGTTTATACCAGCGACTAAAAATACAATGTTCAAAATTAAACGATCTGACCGTAAATTTTTATTATTTTATTTTTCCAATAACCCAATAATACCAGCTAGAATTTGAACTAGAAACGCTTGGATTACTTGTTTATACCAGCGACTAAAAATACAATGTTCACAGTGTTCTACAATAGAACTTCGCTTATACATATGAACTTGTGTAGGGCACGAATAGTATATAATATATACAGTGGTCACCATAAAACGTTACAAGCTCTTTTCTTCAAAATTATAGATATCGACTCACAGTGTTCTACAATAGAACTTCGCTTATACATATGAACTTGTGTAGGGCACGAATAGTATATAATATATACAGTGGTCACCATAAAACGTTACAAGCTCTTTTCTTCAAAATTATAGATATCGACTTGAAATTTTAATACATGTCAAATAGTCCTAAGTGTCTAAAATATTTTAGGTTGTAAATAGTTGCAGGGATGAGCATTTTAGTTGCTAAAACCTCAATCCTAATGACTTTTATTTAAAATATCCTCCATTTGTATTCTTTATAGTTAAAAAGTTATAGTAAGAATTATCTTTTTTGAATGAGTTGAATGATAAACACTGTCCTACTAAATTTTATTTCATTAAATGTTCATTTATAAAAATGTTTATTTGAATATTTAAACGTTTGTCAGTCAATGTTTACAGGCAACTGAATAGAGTCATGCAAGTCCTTTGACTATGTAAAAGAGAAAGCAACGATCGAATCAGCTTCCACAAAGAAAAATATGAATCACAGAATAAAAAATACAAGCAAATGGATATTTAAATTTTAAATTGAAGTCAACATTTTGAACATTTAATAAAACTCAACAGTGTTTATTCTTACATCTTTCAGCCCACTCAAGAAACATTTTATTTCGTGCAATAACTTTTTAACTATGCAGAATGCAAAGAATTGTTTTAAATAAAAATAGTTACGATTATCAATAGAACTCCGAATTCTAAAATCTCTCGTCCCTGCAATAAAANTGTTTTATTTTTTTTTTTTTTTTTTTTTTTTTTTGGAGTAATCTCGCTGTCGAGACAGACAGCTGTCGATCGAAAAGGACAAATCCAAGTTTAGATAACGCTTTCGCGAACGTGTTTTTTCCCCGCGGAGAAGACACGAAGATAATATAATTAACGGGATCGGTAGTCGTTGCGATTCAACGCGCTTTACGTCGTCGCTTTGATTGTACAGGGACGCAAGAAGAGGGTACAGAAATATCCGATAAGGCAAGATTCTCCACTCACCTCGGCGAGTGGTTCCTCCTTGGTGACGTCTCCATTCTTGGGGGCTTCTTCGCGGGCAGGCTTGTTTTTGTCCTTCTTGCTGAAGCTGATCGACCTGAACGACCACTTTTTCTTCATCTATGAACGAGGAAACGGTATTGATAATGATCGAAGAACTCATTACGCGTAACTATGTGTCTTATTCTTCTAAGCTGCACACACGCATACACATACACACAGAATCCGTTCAGGAGATACATACATACAAACCGCACACGTGTTCGTCGACGAATCAATTCGTCTGACTCTCTTAGAATGTTTCGAACATTCTCCATTCAGGTTGACAATCATCACCCGAATAACAAGCTAGTTCTTGCTTAATCAGTAAAGTTTTTGTCCATACGTCGTCACGGTTATTATGCAGGCTGATAAAAAAAAAAAGGATTCGGAACTTCTACAGTTGATAGTACTTATCAAATTTTTGTACTCAGCAAAAAAAGGTTTTGATAAAAATTAATATTACGAAGCTGCGAACAATTTTTTCCCGGTTGGAAACTTTTATCTCTGAAAACCATTTCCACATACGTTTGATACTCTCGTATGAAAGCATCTCGTACTCATTCGAAAAATCCAGAACGTATTCTAACAATTTTACTCGCATTTTTCATCCATCGACATAATTCGTTTGTATCATTAATCGTCGAACAAAATACGACATTTTTAACCTCTTGGCTACTGAATGTCACTAAAATGACTTTCGACCCCTGTTATGCTTTTTTCAAATTCTTTCATATGGAAAAAACTTTAATTCATTCGTTCTTTCAATTTCATAACTTTCAACAATTTCTAACGTAATGTGAAGCAGCACCGGATAGTAATTTTTGCGTGAAATTTTGTTGTAGTATACAGGTATAGTTTCGTGAAAAATCTCGCCATAGCTAGAGAAGTTAAGGTATGGCCATAAAAAAAAAAGAATTTAAGTCCTTTCTAATGGAAGGTTTGGTTCAAACACTTAAACATTCGATGCAAAGTGAATTATGATATGTACGATATGTAGAGTGTCTAAAAACAGATAATTTGTCGTTTCCAAGCTCGACACGAAAGCTCTCAAGAACGGGAAATTCGGCTGTTGAGTCATAACTTTGTAAATATCAATTTTCCGACCGCATAGTACTTCCACTGCGAAAGTTATGAATACTTTCTTTCATCATCCTTCTTCCAGAATCATCGTGACAATCGATCTCACCTTTTCTTTCTTTTTGGTTTCCTTGCTGTCTGGAGAGGTGGCAGTGTTGGGACTAGCTGGAGTACCTTCTGTCGGCGTTGTGACCTCCGCCGCCGTTTCCGCGGGAGATTCTCCAGCCGACTCTTGCTTCGCTTCCTCGGCCTTTGCTACTTCTTCCTGCTGGAATAAGACAAAAAGAAGAGAAACGTTGTCAATCGACGGACATTACGAAACGTCGTCAAATGTTCCAATCTTTTCGCTCCGACTGTAACATGATTGTAACAACGGAGCACATCACAGTATAAGACATCGAGTTTCTCTGTCTCTAAACTTTGCAACGAATTCCACTGCAGTGATTCGAATTTCTAAAATTTTATCACTTTAATTTTTTTTTTTTTTTTTTCAAATTTTCACCACATTGATTCGAGCAAGTACGCATACGTCCTTCGTACAGTGAGCTTACACTTTCCGAGCTCAATGTTCATGCACGTTCCTCGGAGAGAAGGGGTTAATAAGCGTATTCGAAGGACCAGTCCGCAGAGAATCGAAAGTGAACGCAAGCAGCTTGTCACCGATCCGGCACCGTCTGGCCGATCGCGTATTGACGCATGCGTATTGACAAAATTCGTGCGCGAAACCAGTAAAATCTCCGTCCGTGCATCGCGACGGCCTGGCGTCTACCTGGCAGCAGGTGCAAAATCTTGTGAAATATTCACAAAGCCGATGGGCGATTCCGTTCGCCATCGAGTGTCGATATATGAATATACTCGGTTCACGCGTCGTAAATTCAGCACTCGAGTAACATCTCCGAAGAGGAGATATACCGCGTTTTTCTTTTACAGGTGATACGGTAAAAGCCGCGCATTTTATTATTCATAAATCGAGGTTGCTTCGTCNCAAAAAAAAAAAAAAAAAAAAAGAAAAGACAGACGCGGAGATAAACGCGAAAAATTGCCGGTTACAGCGTATTAAAACACGAGGTGTTCGCGGCAGATTCGTGAAAATTGGCGGAGCGGCGTCGTTCTCGCCCGTAGAATTTCGTCATTGGCCACGCTCACGAGAACCGCAACCGCCCAGGTATTGCGTCACATCGTCATGGGACGAATTTTCTCGCGAGCCGAAACCACCGAACAGAGAGACCGATTTCCGCCAGCGCGTGCGAGAGAAACGGCAAGAAAATCGGTAGTGGTGAACCATGATCGGCAGGGCAGCGGGGCAAAGGGAGAGAAAAAAAGAAAAAAAAAATCTCTCTCTCTCATAGTAATAGTTGCGAGACTTATCAGAATGGGACAGCTGCGGCTGTCGGACCGACGTATACATGACGAAACCGCGAAAATCTCAGATTACAGAGAACGATCATTGGCTCTCTGACTCTCTTGGCGGAGTCACGAGGACACAACGCGGACTTGTCGCGGATATTACGGTTGGGGAATAACTTGGTTATCTTTCGCGGCTAAAATTATCGCGAGTTGAAATTAAGAATAAATAAAGCAAATAAGAGGCCTTCGTGCAATAACGGGCCAGATGTGAAACAAGTAAGAGGCTAATAAAATTCGTTTAATCGTACAGCGATTCTCGCTACTCGTAAATAACAATTGGAGCGCGTTATTCTCCGTACGCGGTGATGAATTATTATTCTATTTTACGAATCGTTATTTCCCGAGCGTTGCCGAGCGTAATTCTCGGCTTAATGGAATACGACGAACGAAGTATTGTTTGCTTCAACGTTGGTCGAAGGCCGGCCAACGAGTCTTTTACCGTCACCGACGGCGTAAACATCAGCCCGTTTTATTATCGATACAAATCCTCCGGAACAATTCCACTTGGTCGTTTACTGTTTCCATGCGCTCACGAGCGAGCTGACTTTATCGACTGTATTATACATCGTTAATCGAGCCGGTGATCCAGCCATTCGAGGCAATTCGGTTTCGGAATACAATTTCCTCGAGATCTCGGACGGATTCGATGGAAAAACCAAAGGAAACGTCTACGACTACGACGACGACGTCGACGTCACTTCCGTTTAGTCCAGCGGAATCTCTCCCCATCGCGCGATACGCGCATTATATTATGTAAATATTCAGTTATTTTTATTCATGCCAGCCAGACGAGAAATAGTCTCGCGCTCGTCTTGGATATCGCGGTGTCGTGACTGATATACCGAGGAGAAAGGAAAGAGAGGACAGCCGGCAACAGGCTGGGGCTCTACGTGGCAGAGAAACGAAGAAGCGGAGGCAGCAATACGCGTACATACCCGGCCGTACATACTTGCAATGGCATTTTACAAGTCCGGAGGCTTTGACACGCGATCATTTTCAACGATCCTCCCTCCTTCTCGTCTGCAAAGACACTTAATCCACTGAAATCTTGTCATGCGAGAGAAGTGATTGCAATTTCTTACTTGAATTAAATTCTTTGTGGAAGATAAAACATATTTGAGTAAACTTTTTGACATTTTTCGAATATTTCGAGACTCTTGACTAGCTCCTTTACATCGTTTCTTGCCATGATCGCTTGTACACGCGACAAAATTTAACTCATCGTATCAATTAAATTAAACAATAAAATTATTGATTTTTCAAAAAAATCTAATTCAATTTTACAGCACGTACTTTGTATTTGACGAGTTGTTCTAGCGACACGATATAGACGATGTAGACACACGCTTTTTAAAAGCAGCACGTCACAGCTAAGAGGTTAAGGCACGCACAGCTCGTACACGCCGAGACAAATAACAAAAAGTTTAACGATCGTTCGCTCGCTGTCGTCCCTGCCTTCCCTTCCCTTCCCCACCCTTTTGTCTTGCCGTCAATTTTGATTTCGCTTATCTAGCATCCTCGATTAACCCGCGATCGCGGGGTCGAGCGAAACAACGAGGGAGAAGAACACAAAATGGCTCGCGCTCGTTCGCAATGGAATTAGACGCACGTACGACGCCACTGACTATACTTTCGTAGCTTTTTCTAGCGCGCAACCGCGGATTAAATATTCATGGAAAGACGCACGGCGTCGCGTTATAAATAAAAGAACTTATCCCGACCGCGAATGATTTATCCGCGAGTTGATTATTCAGAGGGATCGTGCGTGCGCGCGTGTGCATGCGTCCCTCGATGCAAAACTCCGCGTGTTTGTCGATCGAACGGTATCGGCATACGAAGAAATCGTCGGCTCGAGGACACCGCGAAGGACGAGGCCCGGCAGGTGCAGGTGCAGCACCGAACGACGAATTCCAACGCGGCTGAATCAGCCCGGAGATGTGTGAAATCTAAAAATCTCGCGAGCGAGCGAGCGAGTCTCGAGAACCGATCCCGGTCGTCGCGAAATCATCGACGCTACACGGCGGCGCGATCCTCTGCGAAAGGAATTCGCGGCGATTCACACGCGTGTCAGATACAGGCGAGCGAAACGTGACGGGACAAGGACACCGGGATCCACACCGAATTTCGTGCAGATAATCGCGTGCGTGAAGCCTTCCGTGATCGGTTCGATTCCCTCTCTCCAGGCACTTAGACGGGCCTGGGCGTCGTATCCTTAGCAATTATGGCAGGATGTTTCGGAAATCCGGCCAGAAATCGTGATCCCACGTGGAAAAATAAGTCGGAGAAAGGAAAAAGATTCGAGGCTTTGAGAAAATCGAGTTGAAAAATTTACTAATTTACAGCCGTGACAGAAATGAATAATTAAGGACATAGGAGAGTATGTTCTATGTTCAAGAAAATGTAGAGTAAAATTTTTTTTCACTTACAGCTTCATTTTTTAATGAAAATAGACTGAATGTGTTTCGTTATACTTCGCAAACATCTGTATATAATTCAAACGCGTTGGAAAACGAGCGATCAAATTCTCCTTTCGTTTGGCAAGGATGACGAAACGGTCGCAGACTATCGCAACTCGCGTGGCGAAAAATCGTACGCGACCTCTCAGGACAAATTGATTTTCTCGACGCGAGATCTTCCAGTGGCCTTCTTTCTCTCTCGCTCGTCTACAAAACATCCGATGGAATTCAAGTGGCGCGCAGTTTTAATTAGCGGCGACAAACAGATGAGTCGCGTCTCATATTAATTAATAAAACGAGTTGCTGCTCCTGGGGAGGGGGAGGAGCGTGATTCACGCAAAAGGCACTTTCCTCGAGACGATTTACACACATAAGCCATACGTTGGAAACATTGTCGATCTTCCCGATCATCGACAGCCTATACATATATTGATTCATTACATATTATTTATAAGAATAATATTATCGTACGTTGATTTACTTTTCAATTTCAGGAAAGTTTCAATTGTCGGTGTAAATGTAACATCTAATTTAAGATTAACACGCAGCGAAATCAAACTATCGTGTGAAATGCAGGTCACTCGGCAGGCATCGTGATCGCGACAACTGTTTCAACGATGAAAAAAAAAAAAAAAAATCGGTCTTATCGGAGAAAAAAAAACGCGTGGAGAAACGCGAATCACGATGTTCGTGCAAGGCTGAAATTATATTTTAATTAAAGTCGCGCGATGGAGAGAAGGAAAGAGAGAGNATGCAACGAGCTGTGTATATAATAACGGCGCGTGTAGTACACGCGCTACTCCTGCAATATTATTATTACGTAGAATGCTAATCACCGACCACGGTTTTTCAGCGGCAACAACAAACGTACGTAGAGCGCGCTCGATGAATAGGAAGTCACGTCGTTCATCGCACATTGTTCGATTCAATGCAGAGAAAAGTGAAACGTTCGAAGTATAAGACCTGAAAAGTCTTGTGTCAAGAAATGTTAGTAGCATAATGCAGTTTGTAAAATGCATCGATTTATTGTTAAAATTGAAGCATGAAATTCAATTCAGTAAAAGTTGATGCATTTCTTTTTTCAAACAACTTTTCGTCACAGTAGTAATATTTGTTTCTTTAATTTTATCTTTATAAGATGAGTTTAGTGTTGCAATATAGTTTTAAAATTACCGAGAATATTTTTAATCGTTTGTATGTAATTTTTATCAATTTCGAGATGAGTTTAAAAAATAAATATCAAAGAATAACATCGTGACTTTTTTCTATATTAGTTGTGGATACATTGAATCTTACATTAAAGTCAAATTCGTCTGCCCAAAATGAGAAAATAGTTGAAATCGTTATGTCCAAACACATCGATAATTCAAAATCGTTATATTCAAACGCCGACAAGAAAGCAGAAATTCTAAAAATCAGACACAACGAAGTATATTAAAGAACATCATAGCCGAAAAAATACGAATAAGAATTTAATTATCTTGGGTTCCAGTACCACGATTGCAGTATATTGACGAAAATCGACCAAGATAAGGAGAGATTATAGAATTCAAAAGTGTGTAATAATCAAGAACGATTCGAACGAAGACTTATCTCTTAATATTTACGAAGAACCTTTGAAAACAAGTCTCTATTAGAAAACAGAATCTTAGAGTGAAAACTTGGAATCATTATTTTTACAAATAATTGGAGAATTATATTTTCTAACATAAAGAAGATCCATTAGTGTAAGGCCAAGTAATAAACTTGTTTGCAAAAATTTTCATACAGAGAAACGTTAGCATTATCCCGCTTTATTTTTCTTATATATGTATCGAGCACTGTGCATCGTCGATAAATCAATTGAATTCAATAACCGTCGATCGGTTTTCTAGAAGGAAAAAAATATCGAGCAAAATACATTCGCGATGATGTAGCGCACGATTCATTGCTGATTCATTGGCACATTCTTACGAACGATAAATTTCAACGACTTCGAGGAAAGATATTACAGAAAAAGGCTGTAGAAAAAGGGAGTAGTGTCGTTTTCTCCATCATTGAGATTAAATACGAAGGCGATTTTGTTCTTCCAAGTACAATTATTCGCATTAATATCCGAACACTTTCGGACGCTAAATATTTAAACCTGAGTACGTTTTAAAACTTGAATCTATTTTCAAAATACGGTATATTTTATTCTCTTCAAATCCATCGTAGATGCAGACCAAAAAATAAAAAAAAAAGCAAATTGTCAAATTTTACATACTGTGACAATTTATTTCATAAGGTATTTTCAAAGGGGAAAGAGTGTCACTTGCTCTGTAAAAACATCTTGGAACTAAATGAACAGCGTATATTGAAAATAGAGGCTTCAATACGAATGCAAGTTATTGTTGTCCGGCCTCAAATTCAACGTCTGAATATTAATGCGAACAATTGTAAACAATACACGCTTGATTTCTCGACTTGACAAAGTAAAAAAAAAACAAATCATCGAGAGGTTCTGGACGTATCTTACCTTCTCTTTGTCCTTATCCTTTTCCGTCGCGTCGTCCTTATCCTTGTCTTTATCCTCGGTCACGTCCGTGTGCGGCGCTATTCCATTAGTAGTGGGCTTCGTGTCGGCCTCCTCGATCCTTTCCAGCTTGCCATCGCCAGGTGCAGCTGCATCACCGACACCTCCTTCGGCGGGCAACCCCTCCTTCTTCGGAGTCGTCGTTATGTCCACGGACCTTCTGCTCTGTCTCGCTCCCATCTTTTTGTCTCTTTATCTTCTCCTTCTGGCTCACCTGTCTCTCGTCTGCGCTTTTCGGATGCTGTAATATGATCAGGTGTCGCGCGTCCAATGAAACTGACCTGCAACCAAACGACGAAATCCTGCGTGACACATTGGAAAACACGGAGGAGCGCCGATCGATCGGCAAACAGGTTGCGTCGCGATGCTCTTTACTTAAATTGTATGTAACCGAAAATAATGTTAATGATAGGAAAAGTACCCTTCCTTCACCCCCCCCTCTCTCTCTCTCTCTTTTTGTTCCAGAATGATTTCTTAATTACGAAGCTTGACAAAGCTTGGCTACTTGAAATCGAAAGAAAGAGAGAGAGAGAGAGAGATAAGTAAACGTGATTCAACAGTTTCCCTATCGATGTACACACGAGTGGATTTACTGCGTCATGTCCGACACATCGCTTCGTATGCAGATCTCTCTCCTCATTTTACGCCGCAGGCACAGCCTGCGAGAAGATTACTCGCGCTCGAGTAGCAGCAAAGTTTTTCTGCTGCCGGTATACGGTTCGCGTAAGAAATTACCAGGCATACCTCGGTGATGAATGAATAATATATGAACTCGCAGAAAGACAAAGGGCAAAAGAGAGAGAGAGAGAGAAGGTATATAACGACGCGACACGCTTCGCGAGGAAGGAATTCCTTGCGAGTATTAAACTGAGTTCTTCTCGCTCGGAGAAGATGACGAGTTTTCGTCCGTCCGATTTCTGACTCGTATCGCTTCGGCCACCGATCGAGTCTCCAAGCAAAATCGTCCGGTCCAACAATAGCAAGAAAAGGCGGGAAAAGAAAGGGACTGTTTGAAAGAGCAGATCTCTCTAATTACCGCGGTAGAAAATAGGCGCTGCGAGCCGTTAAAAAGAGAGGGGGACAGGGTTGGTTAACGGTCCCGTGGTCGAGAGCCGAACAGCTTCTCTCCCTCTCTCTCTCTCTTTCTCACGGGAATAGAGGAAACGATCCGTTGTGTTCGAGCAACGAGTGCGAAAAACTGGCACGGCGAGGCGAAGTCGAACACGAGACCAAGCGCATTCGTGTGTAAGACGCGTTTAAAGAGCACGTGGCGTGGCCACGCACCGGTGCTCGGCCTAGCAGCTACGATGCGTAACGCATCTACGCGGCCGCAACCAGCCGACAACACCCACCGGTTTATAAGCCTTTGTCTATCCGGACTGACCGAGATGAAAAATGACCGAAGAGAGATCTCTCGACAAACGCGGACGCGCGCGCGGGAAAAACAGCGAAAATTTCGAACGAGCATTCGTTTTTTCGCGGGCGATTTCTCGGTCGCAACGTAATGCAAACGCGACGCTTTCGATATTTTCAAGCATCGAGTCCCCGTCAAGTCGAGTTGCTGCGAACACGGTGGATTTTCCGATAAGCGGAAAGTAGGTAGGATCGAATCAGCTTTCCGCTTTCTAACGGCAACGCGGATTGTTCCCTTCCCTAGCCACGGACTATTGGCAAACGCTTCGTTCCGTGGTAATCACAGCTCAGCGGTTTTTAAATTCGGACAGATAAAACGATACGTTTGCGGGGGAGCGTGTTTATCCGATCGCTAATGACAAACGTGCGGCGCGAACGCGTCGTTGCTATTGAATAATAGCGTTTGTCCTTTGATAGGCCTTATTCGCGGTGCATTGCACTTTCCAGTCGCGTTCTACGACTCCACCACCACGCGCTTGCGCTAATGCGTTTAGAAGCTAGTCGTCTCGCGTGTATACCGGGTGGTTTTCACGTCGAAATCGAGATTGGAAAAGAAACTGCTGAAAAGATAAAGACGAGTCATCTACTGTACGTTTCAATGTTGGATCGGAGAACTATTTTGACCCACGCGGATGCAGGGAAACAATTGTTTCGTCGCTGTTATTCTTACGTAACTACCGGAACACTCTCACGCGCTCGTCGAATGCCGAATTTTTCCGAACAAATTGGAGTACGGGGCGCACAAAAGGAAGCGCGATTCACTGGATCGGAGAAAACGCGATTAAAAGTTCCACTTCATTTCGCGATAAATCCATCGGATTACGATAAACGTAGCCAAGCCGAGTGCACGCAGTGTCGAAAAGAATTCACCCCGATGAACGGAGGAAGAACCGTGTTTCTCTCGACGACTTTTCTCGACGTTCCGAGAATTCGTGTTATGAAATATCAACAGGCGAGAAGGGAAACGCTTAATTAGCCCGGATCGTATATATTAGACAGCAGGAAGAGGTTCGACAAATATTTATGTTGTTTCATCCCCACCAAGTGCGCAGAGGGTAGCCTCTATGTTGGTAAAAAATAGATTTAGTACAGGGCACAAGAGTACATCGAAGGCAAAGCGAGAGTTAAGAGGTCAAAACACGTGTCGAACGATCCGTGAGTGCACGCTCATGGGAAACGATGGGAATGGATCTCGGCAAGGAGAAACAGCCTTTCTTCTCATAACTCACTCTTGTACCTAGTACCGATTTATCTCTCGCTGACGTTCCTATATTTAGTACGTATATCGCCTGTCGCAAACCGCATCACCAGATAATATTCAACATCCGTTCACCGTTCCGATGACAGCCAAGAAATAGTCGCACGTATTTGTCTTTTCTTGCCGTTCTATCTTTATCGCGAACGCTGCGCCGTAGTTGCGGACAGCAAGGAAGAGCGATCGAAAGCCACTTATTATTTGCCATCGATGTCGCGTACCATCGACTACCGGTTCGACGATTCGGTTTCTTTGGAAACGAAGCAAACCGGCCGAGGAAATCGTGTCGTTGCTCTGAATTAGTGGTACGATTCGGCACTTCACAGCAACTCTCGTCACGAGCTCTCTCACTCGCGACACTTTGATCGAGCATTCTTACAAGATGCATGTATTTAACAGTCGCACTGCTGCGTTTTACGAGAAACGAGACTGAGAGTTACGTGGGAGAAAAGGAGACAAAGAGGTGGCAACAATTTCGGTTCTGATCGTTCCACTAATTACCATTATTCACTGCGAGAGCGAACAATGCAAATAAAACCACGCACCGAGATTTCTTTCTGTAGATACGCTCAATAGATTAATAAGCGTATTCAGAGGTCACTGCCGCCGAAGACTATTAAGCCCTGAACGACGATGTCACGCCAAGCTTCTCCGTACGACGTATGAGAAACTAAATTCCAACGAGATATATATATATACATACAACACTCGGAACGATGCTAATGAGAAAATGCCTACGACGTTTATGCCATTCTAACGATATTATAGTCCCAGTAAAGCCGACTTCCAACCGATGTTACAAAACAATTGCACGCTCGTGCAGGATTCGACGAAACGCTGGGAAACAGAACGAATTCTCGAGAAGTACGATAACGATAACGATTTTCAGCGTATTTACACCGTGACTCAGAAAAAAAATTGTTAATCACGAGCGCGTCCGGTTTAATCGCTGATAAAACACACTTTCACGTTTCACGGATCGTTAAGATTATCCGCGTTAGAACATTGAACACGCGGTTTGTAAACGCGATCCTGCCGATTAACGCACCGTATATCAAATGTATTATAAAATCAAGGACGCTGCGCCGAAAGAAGCTCGCGGCAGAGTTTTACAAAAGCAGCGAACGTTGCCACTCGATCAACACATGGTGTCACATCCGTTGAGTCATTAACGCCAAGGAAATAAATAACGTATGTTAACGTTGAACAAAGGGAAAGAAATACATATGTGCAGGGTGAAGCAGACAAACTGTCTTCTACGAAATAGAAGACAGTAGATGTGAAATCTTGAAATTTTCAGACGCAGAGAGGAGAGATTTCGGGGTACGGATTCGAAGCGGAGAAACTATGCTGAACTACCCAAAACTAAACATTTCTCGAATTCTTCTTCTTCGAAACAATGTTCGTTCATTTTAATTAACATTCGATCACCTTAATATCCAACAGATGGATTGCGAAGTTATTAAAAACATAACTCCGAAAGAAAGTTTGTGATGGATACCACTAGAATACTGATGGTAATAGAGACAGAAATCCTACGCGCGTAAAAAAACGAGAAAATAATACAGCGCAATAAGTGTTGATAAATATATACTTAGTAAAATAATATTCAATAAATTATCTTTCGACATCTACAAAAAGCTTCCCTTGCATAGGGTGTCCTCTACTGTAACTACAATAAAACAAAAAAGAAAAATTGCCTCAACAACAGCCTTCCGAATATCGAAAACTCAGTCATTTCAAAAAAGAATTTGAAAACACCCAAACTATCTTACACATTGAAATTTTCGCGCTACTCGACACCTGAAAATTTCAAATTGATAGTCTACAGGAGAAAGCCTGTAACACTTTATCCACGGTGTGCGCAGCAGATATATGGATAAAGAAAATTCTATTTTTTCTCTTTGCACGAGAGTGCGTGCGAGAGCGCGATACAGGCTCGTTTCCCACGGAGTAACGGGCCCAATAGTAGTGCCACGCCGTGCAAACAGCGTACGCTGTCAATCAATAGTCCATTATTTTCGCAGGGCCCGATACTCGTGACGCAGGGATGTTGGACGAATAATTCATCTTCGGGAGGAAAAAAAAAAAGGACATCTGCTCGGACCACTGTTCTCGAAATCGAGAATTACGAGCGTGCCGGGAGAATGAGGCGACGTGGCTCGTATTCAGGCGCGTGTCCCGCATGCGTGAACGGATCCGGCGCGGCGCACGTGCGTGCGTGCGTGCGTACGAGAAGAACTTGTGCCCGATGAAAATCGTCGTGGTCGACGTAAAGGGTAAACAGGAAAATTCACCCTGTGTTTCGGCGGGTGGAGAGGGAGCGTGTGGCAAAGGTGGAGGCAGGCCAGGCCACGGGGGTACGCCCGGCTGGAGTAAGGCTTAAAAATACACGGCATATCCGGAGTAGTGCGTGGATCTATTTCTGGTTGGATCGTGCGCGCCGCGTGTGCACCCTTCGCCGCCCGTGTAAACATCGAGCGGACCTTGCCCGCCAAGGGTGGAAAGTCTTCCTTGGAAGCGGCCCGCGAATCGTGCAAACGCCAGATGGAAAACGTAAGAATGCCGGGAGGAAGAATGCGAGGCGAAAGCTTTCCTGACGTATGAAAAAGAACGATGTGATATGATGTGATGTGATGTGATGTGATGCGATGCGATGCGAGAGTCAAGGGAGGAAAGAACGGCGGGGCGCTGTATCGTTTCGACGTTTCGGCCCGCAAAAGCGGAGAGGAGGTAGAGAGAAGGACGACAGTTTTCTGGCGAAAAACCGGTCGAGCCGTGAGCCGTTTCAAAGGCACTCGGCGACGCGGTGTGCGCGGTCTGCCTAAGCAGTCGGAACAGCTCTTTTCTTCGTTCTTGTAAACGAGAGAAAGGCAGATGTAGGCAAGTTAACGACCCGTTATCGTGTGGATGGCGTAGAGAGAGAGAAAGAGAGAGAGAGAGAGAGAGACTCGCCGTTGAAACTGGTTGCCGTTGATCGCGCAACGCAACACGGAGGAAAAAAGGCAACAAAAGAACGCCACGGAGAAGCGCGCCAGCGCGTGGCTAATCGCGAAACGTCGCCTCAAAGCCGAACACGTCGACTGACACACGCCCAACCACCCGAAAATCGACAAACGCACGATAAAGAAGAGATTCGTTCGAAAATATCTTCGAGACGAATAACGAATAACGATATTGCGAACCGCACGAACGTCGACAAAAGAAAGGAACAGAGATCGGGATGCGTGGACGGGCACAGGCTAAGCCGGCGACCAGCATTTTCTCGGCCTTTCTCCACCGGTTGCCGTTCCCCGAGCGACAACAATCGCTTCCATGGAAGCCTTGACTGCGTTTTAAATGCACGGCAAATAGAGGCCTGCTATGCAAAATCGGCACAAAGAGAAAAAGAGAGAAAGAGAGAGAGAGAGAGAAACGCTGTAGGTAGTCAGGCACGTCGCCTCTGTTTAAGGCAGCCGGCTTGGCAAGAACGTATCTCCTTTCTATCCCTCTCCTCCTTTTTCACCATGGTAACAGCAAACGCTAAAAATCTGCAAGAAGTGGAGAACACAACCTCCTGTCTACGAGTTTTCTCGTCGCGTCGTCGATATACCCGTAAGGGACACGCGATTTCAATCCTCTGAAAGAATTCCAATTTCTATGGGCCCTTTTCTTGCCTGAGGACCGATGACGCGTCGTCGACCCCCTCCCGCCCCCCCCCCTTCCTTCCTTCCTTCCCCGAACGTCGATCGAACAGACGCGTACAACGATAGAAAACCAACGGAATACCACGAAGCCAGGCCTCGATTGCGAGATTCCGATGGATCGTGCCCAGAGGGAAAGGTCACTGGTAGTCTTGAAATCGTGCGTATGGTCGATCGTTCGGGGGTTAATACCGACCAAGTGGTGGGAGAAGGAATCAAGATGGCGTAACCGGCCGCTGCTCCCAACACGAGTCTTCCGATCATGCAAATACGACCGTCGCACGCTTCTTCAACCGATTCTCCGCTGACTGCCGAGATCGACGCGAACTGTTTGCAGAATGTTTTTTCTGCGAATGGTAAACTGGAAAAAGAATCATTGGAACGAGTGGACTCGAGAGAGAATGAGAGAGAGAGAGAGAGAGAGAGAGAAAGCCGGCTTCGTACGGCGCTCGCTATATCGATTGATGCTGCCCATTTTCAAAATGGCGCGGGGGTATATACACGCTCGAAATTCCGCTCGACGCGTACGCAATGCTCGCGTTGACAGAAACCGCGCGAAAGAAGTCGAGGAAGGGTTCGGCGATCGACGACGACCGAGCGAAGCGTATGATTACAGGAGAGAGATCGACTCGACGAATAACAAAAGCGAGAGAAAAAAAAAAGCGACGGTGTGGCGTGTCGAATGGGAGAGACGGGTACGCGGCGGCATGCACTGTACACACGCGGGGAAACAAGGTGTGCGCGCGGCCCGACAAATATCACCGACGAAAGAAAAAGAAAAAAAAAAACGAGGAAACTCGGCGAGTGCACTCGGGGTGGTGTTGGTACTCACCTCGGTAGTCGAGGGCGTCGTAAGTGGCGCGACGAGGCGAAAATCTTTCTCGTGAAGGCGCGTCCCTCGCCGGTGCTCCGCGAGCACAAGAAACACACTGGTGGATATATTATTCCGAGAGATGGAGACGAGGAGGAGGTGGCGACGGTGACGACAGCCGGGTGTGTGTGTAGCACGATGCGTGGCGTCTAGACAGACACGAGAGTACGGGAGGTGAAGAAGCGAGAGGACACGATGGCACAGAGGCACACGAGAGAGAATATATACGCTTGGCTCGGTAGAGGCAAGAAGAAACGGAACACCGAAAGTCGCCTACGGCCAGGCACAAACAGCAAACAGAGGCCTTTAGCGGGAGCGCGTTCGCGAACTCATCCACTTGGCTCGGTAACGCGCGACCGACTGGCGAGAGAAGCGGAGGGGAAGCGGCGTCTGTCGGTCCGTCTGTCCGTCTGTCGGTCTGTCGGTCCGACCGTCTTTCTGTCACCAACGTATTGCTCGCTCGCTCGCGCGTAGCTCTCTCTCTCTCTCTCTCTCTCTCTCTCTCTCGATACGTGCGCGCGCGCGCGCGCATGTATTCACTCTCTTTCTTTCTCTCTCTCTCTCTTTCTCTCTTGTTTCCTTCCTTCCTTCCTTTCTTTCGCCCTTCCCTTCGCTTCTCCTCTATCTAGCTCTAACTCACTCGCTTTCTCTTTCTTTCTTTTTCTCTTTCCTTTTCCACTATCCTTTCCCTTCCCCTATCTTTCGTCCTTTCTTTGTCTCACACTTTCTCTCTGTTTCTCTCTCTCTCTCTCTCTCTCTCTCTCCACTTATGCTCTTCTGCTTCGAAAATCTCTCCCTCGTGCCTCGTGCGCATACAACACTTGAACTTGTAAATCACAAGCAGATATTATACAGGGTATCGGTACAACAACCGTTTGTTTCACCTTTCCAATGACTCGAACGAACGAGACGAAGAAGTCGTCGTCGAACACGATAATAGACAGGATTAATCGCGATACGAGACTCACCCCCGGTACGATAGAAGCAGGCACAGGGACTTAGTTTGGAGCAGAGGCAGTTGACGATCGATCGTTTCGCGTTTCCTCTCCCTCACTCTCTCTCACTCTCTCTCTCTCTCTCTCTCTCTCTCTGCTCCGATCTCTCGGCGACGATTCGACTCGGCACCGCCGTTCCTTTGTTCCCGCTGAGTTTCAGCTACGTTCGCGTACCTCCTCTCCTCTCCTTTTTGTTTATCGGCGATGGAAGGCGAATGTGGCGAGAACTCGACTAACGCGCACAACAAAAATCGAGAAAAATCGGCCAAACAAACACTGTGTGAACACGTTTGACGGTTCCTCGACGATTACCTCCTCTCGGATTCGCGCGGACGCGCGTGTTTCCAGCTCTCGCTGTACGTCGCCGCGTTTCGCTTGCTCGAGTCCGCGCTAGCGTGCAACGTTTGCTCTCGAACAACCGAGCGCCGCTCCGTTCCGCTGCGCTCCGCACTGCTCGACGGTCAGAGAAAGAATGAGCTCCGGGATAGACGGGAGGCAGGAATGTATCGGCTGAGCCCGGCACCCCGGGAACTCAGTTCGGATGGTGGCAGCCCTGCCTCGAGCTCGCCAAGAACATCGGGGTATGAGGGGTTCGACTCCAGGGCGGGGTCCTGTCACGAAGGGCTCTCTACTTCGGGCCGCGATCAACGAGAACACTCTGCTGCTACGCAACAGAATTTACTACACGTTTCCAGGATCAGTCTTACTCCTCGTAGCTGAAGAAGAGCATCCCCCTCTCGAGAATTCGTCGATTTTCGATCGTTCGTCGAATTCGATCGTCATACAATGTATTTCCTTCGTAACGCGGACAAAGCTGTTCGGACCGGATACGGGCCGGTGGTGGTACTCGGTTAACGACCTACCGTAACGCGTGTCGACCGAATTTTTACGAGTGGGAGGGAATCGATTGGCGAGAGTCGAACGACAGCCGAAAAATCGCGAATTCAAACTACGATGGCACGCCGCTCTATGGCCACGACACGCCAGCATTCTTCCTATCGTTGTTCGTTTTCCGTTCCTCACCGGCGAGGTAATTAGAGTCGTAAGACTATCCGGCGAGGTGCTGTCGTCCCATAATCTCTGGCGATTGCAGCATGTTCTACCTGGAAATCAGTTGTCAGTTGTTTAGACAACTACGGTGGTCGTTCGAGCGAAACAAAATACGCCCGTACTACTACCTCTGGCTGCCGTTGTGGCGGCGGCTCTCTCGTGCACAACTATACACCGGGCACGAAAGTCTTCGCCTTTCGCCTTTCGTCGCCGGTGACTAATGCGAAAAACGGCACACACACGCCGTAACCGAACGGCTCTCGACCCGAGGAGAGCCAACCCCACCGCGAGTTAGATAACAGCTCGGCGCGTCCGGAATTTCGGAATTCCGACTAGACACCACCAGCCGGCCAAACGTTCAACTCTCTCTCTCTCGTCCTTCAGAGACTTCGATGCGTCGGGCCGCCGTCGCTTTTCCAACCGACGAGCACGTAAAATCCCTGTGCCCGCGCGCGTGTTCGTCGCCGACACGGCTACTACGTCGCGCCGCCATCGATTTCCGAACGACGCGACCACCCATGTCGTCTGGCGTTCACTTCAAAATCGCGCGGCTATTTATCGATCTTCCCACACCGGCGAAACCGGCCACCACTGTCCCGAAGAAAAGCTAATCCCCTATGCGGAATGCGTGAACTCCGATCCGTCTCGATTCACAACGATCGATGATGTACGCGGCGTACGGCCGCGTTTCGTTCGCCGGAAATCGGTTATCGATGACCAGTTCCTCTCCAGGTTGCAGATATCGAATCTCCAACGCGCTGATCCGACCGNGTGACCATTTTTCTTCCAAGAGACACGTCGTCCAGTTCCATAGTTCCTGTCCCGTATCACTATCACCCGGAAGAAGAGGTAAAAATAAACATAGCACGTGGTGTCCGCGTAAAAGCATGGAATTGTAATTGTGTGTGACGTGCGATTTCATGGGGGGGGGGGGAGTGGGGAGGGAAAGAAAGAAAGAATCTGGCTCTGAATTCTCGAGAGGACGCAGAGAGAGAGAGAGAGAGAGAGAAGAAAAGGGGAAGAGCAGAGGAAAAAGTAGAAAGAAGAGTGGCAGTACAGAAAAGCTCAGGAACTTTTGTACGATCAGCATCCAGAGGAGGGTGAGAGGGCGGGAGAGGAAGGGCGAGGCTAAGCTGAACTAAGAATGCGGGGGAGAGAACAGTGTAGAGAGTAGGGCACGGATGGTGAACAGCTGCCAGGGTCTATGGTGGCCGTTTTGTGTGAACGTGCCCCCATAACCCCCATACTCCCTCCCCCCCCTCTCTCTCTCTTTCTCTCTCGCTTTCACAGCCACTGGAAGCCCTCGTGTATACAGTCATCCGTCTATCCCTAGCTGCCTGCCTGCCTGCTTGCAAAGAATAAAAGCGCGCTCGCGACCCACGTGCAAGTGTACGCGCGTTGCTAATCTACGTGTCCGATCGAGCCGAAAATCTTTTCTTTCTCTCCCTGGAGAATATTTCTCTTGGAAGGAAGCGCACCATGTACGAGCGAATCGAACAGCCAGCTGTTTTCCCCAACAATCGAGAAAGGAATCATCGCGAGCTGAAGAACGTTACAAAACGACAAAATAATAAAATCGTGGACGAACGAAAAATCCCTGTCATAACCGAGTGACTCGCTAGAGCCTTTCCGCTAACAATAAGCTAAAACAAACAGCAATATATCTTCAGTCGAGTCCCAAATGACTAGAAGAATTATGTTATCTAGAAACTGCGTGTCGACGATGAATCATCGAATCGAACGTGAACGCGACGAAAACGGTCGCGGTTTCGCGTACTCGTGATTTTCAAATAAACTTTTAGATATGAAATGATCTACCAAGAAAGAAACAAAAATATTACGACGAAGTATTAAGTGAGAAACGCGATGCTGTTCAACCCTCTTTCTCCATTAAAGCTTTTCCATGATCCGATCTACTCAACAGCGACAAAGACGATTAACGGACGATGAAACGCAGAGCATTTCACGAAAGACGAGATGAAAATCATTTCGAGTCCTCCCCTTTTTTTGGAGAGAAAGAGAAAGATATTTGTTTTCTAAACGAGCGTTCGATCAGACGAACAAGCGACTCTGAACGAAGAGGCAACGCGGGATTTTTGCTGATTCGAATGACGCGCGAAATTATGAACGCGATATCTCGGTAGCTACGGAAAGGCAGAGTACCGGCGAACACGATGGAGAGAGGCACGCAAAAAGAAACATCGGAGGTGCGTCGTTTTGTTCGGCAACGGAGGTAACATTGTTGTAACACGAGAAGATATTGTCCACTTGACAACGGAGCCACGGCTTGGAAGAGAATCACTCCCGGTGCACGTGATTCCCGGCCGATACGGGGCCCCTCTCTCTACCTTTTCGTTCTGCCTTCAGAAAATCAATCGACGCCACCGTACTCTCGTTCGAAGAAACTTTCGATACCCCGTTTCCGGTCACCGTTCTTTCGAGAATTCACTGAAATTCCCGAATCATTTTCATCGTACGAGAAAGAGTTTCGTGCAACTTCGTCGAACAATCTCGGCAGGAGGATGATCACAGACAAAAGACAAATGGTGCGGACAAGTCAAATAGAGTCGAAAAATAGTTAGTCGATTGTTTCGCCAGTCTAGTTCCGTTCATCGTGCGCATGGTCGAGCCTCTCTATCTTTCTTTTTTTATCCCTTTCTTTCTTGGCCGTTGAAATTCCAACTGGAATCTAA
Source organism: Lepidotrigona ventralis hoosana (assembly GCA_002806875.1). Classification (NCBI taxonomy): domain Eukaryota; kingdom Metazoa; phylum Arthropoda; class Insecta; order Hymenoptera; family Apidae; genus Lepidotrigona; species Lepidotrigona ventralis. The sequence goes on from NIPQ01091780.1 coordinate 33,513, forward strand.
AACGATCGGAACGTTTCGTAACGTTCGTTGGCCAGGTAGCCAGCCGACGAAGGAGACGAGGAAGAAGACGAGGAAGAAGACGAAGAAGAAACAAAAGCGAATGAAGAGAAAGAGAGGTGAAACAGAGAGCGGAGAGAGGACTTTGGAGGAAGAAAGAGGAAAAAGAGGCGATGTGGTTGCGGCAGCAGTGGTCGGAGGTTCGAAATGGACGAAGGGAGGTTCGAGAAAAGACGGGCCACGGGGCTCCTTGTCCTCGACGTTTAATTTCAGGCAGTCGAAGGAGCTCGTAACATCTCCGCCGTGTTTAACATCGAGGAGAGGGCCTTGAGAAAAGAAGATCCCAGAACCAGTTCTCGCGCCTTAAACGGACGGTTCTCACGCACTTATAGCCCTTCATCACGCTTTCCAATTCGATCTAATTGCCGCGATTGAACACCGTGAGAACCACTGTGTCCCTCTCACGCACCATTTTGCGGGAAACGCTCGCGCGCCGGCCAAATCGCGCCAAAATCGAATCGGCAGAACGATTCGGAACGGCTTCGGCTCGAAGGCGGCTACATTTAATAAGAACGAAACGAGAGAACGAGGAGAAAAGAAGTAGGGGAGGGGAGGACAAAGAAGGACTAGTATCGACGATAATGCAAAACAAAAGAAGCTAGAATTGAATAGTGTTTTTATCGCGTAACAATGGTTGAGAATTACTGCTCGAGATACGATCGTTCCATGATCGATAATACGGCCGTATAACTGGTATAAAAGAAGGCGACTCGGTTAACTTGAACGGTTAATGAGTCATTCGAGAGCCGTATTTGACACGTATATATCTGATACTTAATTACACGGCTCTACCAACAGCGTTAAATTCTCACAAATTCACCGGACAGCAAATTGCACGTACACGATGGTTATCTCGAGTTTTTCCGTTTTCCCTGGTTACGCACACTATACGTAGTACGTATGTCGCTACGCAATGTTTCGTTGTTCTTTCTACAACGTCAGCTGTGGACACATTTCGAAACGTAAACCGTGGAAACATCAAGATTTACGCTGACGGAACAAAGAAAGTCAATGCCGTGACGTTTCCACGAGCTTTCTTTCCACGGGGTTTATTCTATCGCTTGGAAACTCCCGTTACGCCTCGATCGCATTTAACTATTAAAAAGAAGCGACAAACCGTATCGAAAGGGGTCGATAACCGACCACTCGATACATCCAATCGAACTCGCCGCGCGCAGCAACAATCGGAAGAATTCGGCGCGAGCCAACCTTCCATTCCGCGTAAAACCATAATCGCCGAGCCTGACTCGGTTCGTCGTGAAATAGCAGAGGAAATCGCGACGTGCTCGGAACTCGCAAGCCCCGGAATACGAAATTTTATTTCATCCTGTACGCTGGATTATTTTTCCGATTATTGCCAGTTCAAGGATAATGTATGTGCCAATTATCACAGACGGAGGAAACATTAGATTGAATCAGTTTATCTGATGAACCGAATCTTCATTTTAATTTCGAATCTATTCCGAATTAATTAATTTCGAAAATTTCCAATGGAAAAAAAAAACACGAATGTAATATTTAGACAATTTTTGTAGTAGCATGTTACAACTTTTGCACTATAAATTAACCCTTTTACAGAGCATATTCATCTGTTTGCAAATAAAAGTTACTCTATTGCAAATCAAATTCATCGTGTGGGTGATTCAAAAGTGACTATTATTTCTATCATCACGATCAATCCCATTGAAGTTTTTTCAAAAATTAAATTCTGCATAAGAAATATCTTGGCTGATCCCTCAAACTATGGACATTTGGTGGACGTTATTAATCATTATATAAATTGTCATAATTATTGTATGAACATGCATACAAAACTAAACATCAGGTGAACTATCGTAGATGAATCTATAATATTTTATGTTAATTTTATTACTTTTGTTTTATATATTATTATTACACACATGCAGTAGAATTTTTATTTCGGAGTAATAACACTACATCAGATTTCATTTTTATTAACAATGAAGCCTTAAGAAAATAAATTTGTAGAAAAATTTGATTCGTGAAAGGGTTAATTTTTAGTACCANTTATTACACACATGCAGTAGAATTTTTATTTCGGAGTAATAACACTACATCAGATTTCATTTTTATTAACAATGAAGCCTTAAGAAAATAAATTTGTAGAAAAATTTGATTCGTGAAAGGGTTAATTTATAGTACCAANTTGTAGAAAAATTTGATTCGTGAAAGGGTTAATTTTTAGTACCAAAAAAAAAAAGTGAATATCCGTAAAAGAATTTAATTTGGAGTAAAAAAGTATCAGTATTCAATACGTAAGTACTATTCAATGCAAACAGTCAAGTTTTAAGCGCGCAGCCATAAAACAGGTGACTCGAGGGAAAAATTTACGCGACATTGTAAATTTCATAGTTTAATAGCTTTGTCGTTACTACGAGCTCGCTTGCGATCCCGAGTGGACGGATGGAAGAAAGGACGTCTCAGCACAGCGACACGAAAGTCGTCGTCGAGAAAAAAGAAGGTGTACACCGGCAATAGGGAGAGGATACTACTGGAATAGGAACCGGAACTTCGTGGTCCGTGCTCGGAATTGACTACACGATTGCACATGTACGGCCGTGCATATGAATCAGATAAAAGAGAGTCAGTCGGAGGTGCGCGACGCGCGGAGTGAGGTTATCGGCACCGTCATTGATTTCTTTCGTCGCACAAAAATGAATCTCTGCGTCGAAAGGAGACGGTGCACACGCATCTCGCGCGAGCAATCACGCACCAGCCAACGAAGGCTTTTCAAAACCGCGGAGATTCGATCAAAAATCGCCGGAATCCAACGATTGATAATAGGGATTTTCCCTAAAGTGAAATTCTAGCGAACATCGTGAGTACACGCGATCTTGCATCAGCAAACTTTACGGTCTATCGCATTCTCATAAACGCTATCCACCGATCTTCTAATTCACCGAGTAGTGCCGATATCTAAGTGGTATCGCCTACTTTACGATTAGTTGCATGCACCGACCAAGAGTGGATCACACAATTTCCTATTGACAGTATTTACATTCGAGAGAAGCGACGATGGTTAACTACAATTTTCGAATCTCGACGAACAATCACGATACACACCGGGAACGTGAATTTACCTCAATAGTGTATAACTGACTCGAGAAAGAATCTGTCTTTTCAACAACGGCAACTTCGTAACTTTCGTTGACCTAGCTAACCTTGAATCGAGCAACTTCGCGTTATACATTACACGTATTAAGAATGCGAAATAAAAATACAAATACCAATTACGATGTACGGCAGAAGTCGTATTGTATCGCTTACAATATCGTGCCACGTTTCAAAGAATCTTTTATTGATTTTAACACGGTAATTTCTCTGGTACGAGTTTCGAGAGGGAAATGCGTGCGTAACTGACGTAGAAATGTCGAACGAACGAAACCGAGCAACGACTCAAGAAGTCGAGATTTCGTTTCGATCAACGATTTCGGTCCGTCTCGAGGGGTTAATATCGATCCGGATATATCGCTCCGTTTCGATAGCTTTTGGTTACGAAGCGAGCCAGAGACAGATTCGGTTAACGTCAGAAGACGCGTAATTCCTGCAAAAGCCGACAGAAATTTGACGCAGCTTGTCAACAAGAAAAAATACACCTATACAGATCGCGTGCCGGAAACCGCACTGATACTAAAAATCAAAGATGTTTCAGAACGCAACGGGGCAAATTTCGATTTAATTCGTTCACAGAACGAACGCCACGCGATCCACGTGCTGTAAAATAGGTTTTCATAGAACCGGCGTCACCCGGCATCACGCCGTATGCCAAACTTCCGATTCAAGGTCGAAGTAAAGCGAATTAACCAACAAAAACCTGTTTATCGGCAAACAAGACACGGTAAAAATTGTAAAAACGTTCTCACTTACCGGTACACAGTGAAATATCCTGAAGAAATCTGTCTGGAGTACGGATCGCTAGCACTTGCAAACAACACTTCACTCGAGTATGCCGGTCACTGCGCTTGTGCGTTCAAATTCGCCAACCTCGAGCGAGATACTGCTGCCATCTTGTGCTCTGAGCGGCCAACTAGGTTATGTACCCACAAAGCTCGTTCACAAGGCGGCGATTAAATTTCTATTTTAATTCTTATTTGTATGAAATAGAAATAGCGATGGACGGTTAATTTAAAACGACGGGCGGCTGTTTATTTTTAGAAACTTATTGTAACCATGAAACTTTGTGAATTACTTACACTGACACGCCAACGTGATATGAAATAAATATGAAAGCGTTCATAACCTTGCGTCGACGACTCGCGCGTTACAACTCAAGACGCTGAACATTTTCATTAACAAACATTCCCTCGATTGAAATCATGTTTGGAACTGTTGTTACTTGTAAACTTATGAAACTTCTAAATTATCGTAACCATAAATTACGTGTAAAATATTTGATATCAAATGTAGCGAACACGGACATTCAATTGTTATAGAAAACAAAAGGGGAACGAACGAATCCACAGTTAAAGAGAAAAAAAAAAGAAACACGACAATTTAAATTCGTTAGCTCCTTATTATTACAACAATGATTACACCATGAAGATGACATCCATGTTTTTCTTTCCGTGTCCATAATAGAGAAATCCATAATGCGGACTATGCAGTTTATGATAAAACGTCATGCCAGGCCAATAAAGACTATGTAAAATCACTAAATGTTCACCACGTAAAAGTTGTAGATTCCAACATCCTAACAGAAAATATTGTATTATCCAAAAAAACAGCAACATTTTGAGATCGTTGTTGAAAAAATTTTTATTCCAATACCTGATGGCACGTCCATGTCGATTGTATCTAAAAAGTCTAAAGCATAGTTATAATCGGGTCTCGTAAGTAAATTGGTGTTCCACTTTTGTTGCGGTGGACGTGCATGCAAGTAAGACTTCAAATACGACACATCTGAGATACCGAGTCCTTCAAAATTTGAATTCTCAATCACGTCCCCATTGGGACATTTGAACCACGCGCCACGAGGAATTATGACTGCGTCTTCTCTAATTATTTCTATTGTAGCTGCCAGTCTATCTTCTTCTTTTAATTCTTTTGGTATAGGACCCTAACATACCAACAATCATTAATCTTTAAGCATTTTTCTCTTATTAATTTGAAAAATTAGCTTCTCCAAACTGTGTTGACCTACGTCATAATACTTTTTGGAATCTTCGTTTGGCGGGAACGGGGGATTAATGTTATAGACGTTGGTGACTATCGAGGGATCACCTTCGAACTTATTAATTGCAAGGGGTGTCAAGAATCGTGCGTATTTATTCGCTCTTGGCAGTAACAACCAATTTAATCCGTCCGTACTAATTCAAATATTGTACGTTTTTAATGCCCTCTGTTTTCGAATCGTTTTAACAAGCTTACCTGTAGTAATACACCTGATCGTTCATGCAGTCTTTCTTAAAACCAAACGCAATATGATAATCATTTTGTACTCCGTAGATTTTGCCCCAATAGTAACACTTTTGAAAGTGATTCTCCTCTTGCAGTATTATGAGAGAATTTCGTAACAGTTGCGAGTTTTCTACCCCCACACATACACCAGCATAACCAAAGATATCTAGAGTCTCCAAAAGTTTCAAACATTCCATGTTGTTTTACGTATCGTATTGAAGTCACAAATTCATCTGGAAACAATTTTCAAAACAATCGAGAATGTAAAATAATTTTCGCATCTCGGGAAACTGATCAAATTCAATTCATGTGCAAGCAGTATCTTTGTATTCCAGTAGATGGATCCGTGTAATGTCTGATCTCTGAAGGAGAATGAGATATAAGAAGTACGCGTGATTTCGTTTTTGAATCTTGAATGAGATAAACATGTCATCGTCCGAAGAAGAAAGTGATCAATTAACGGATTTGGAAGCAATTCGTGATCGAATGCTAAGTCAACCACGGAGTGAACATATGCAAGTTAGTGCTTGGGAAGATGACGATGATGGGGTGGAAGCTGAACGTAATGCGAAAGGTTAGATGATGCTTTCAAATAGTATGTTGCAATATCTTATTATCGATTTTCTAACGCATGTATGTTTTTCTACAGAACCCGATGCAAAAGAAATTCTTAGCGCAGCAGAGAATGGCGAATTGAATAGAGTGATGAGATCATTAACGAAAAACCCTCGTTTGTTAGAATGTATGGACAAGGATGGTTACACTCCGTTGCATAGAGCATGTTATGGCAATCATGTGGAAATTGTTGAGGTAAGAATATTATACTTAAAATGATAGCTTGTTCTTCAAAATGAGAGCTCGTGAATAAATGCGGTTTCATTTTTATGTCTATAGTATTTACTTCAAGCAGGTGCAAAGATAAATGCTAAAACCATGGACGAGTGGCAACCATTGCATTCTGCATGTTGCTGGAACAATGTTGAATGTGCAGCGGTATTAATTGCAAATGGAGCAGATATAAATGCCAAGAGTAAAGGAGATCAGACACCTTTGCATTTAGTATCTGCAACTTCTCATAACTCTCCCACTTTGCAACTTCTTTTGTTGCATCCAGATACAAATCCAAGATTGATAAATTCAAGTGGCGATACAGCAGAACAGATTGCTAAAAGAACAGGAAAGTATTATCCGATGTTTGAGATCATTGAAGACTGCTTGAATATTATTTGAATCTATCGCTTGATGTTTATTAGATATGTCTATGTTACGATATCATAAATGTGTTATATCAATTTACATTTATTGGAGGAAATTGGGAATTGGAGGTTGTAAGTGTATCAATGATATTAGTACACTTATAAATATGTTAATAACGAAATCTGTATTTCTTTTATTGTAACAGAATATAAAAATATAGATGTTGATATATTATTAGAAGCATAAAAAATTGTTGTAATAAAAATTTTAAGAAAATAATACTTCAACAGACAGATTTTTATCTAATAGTTACAAATGTAATGTTTATATGATAATATTTTAACAGCTGTAAGAATGTATATGTTTGATATGATTCTAATTATATAAAATTATCACAAATGTAACACTAATATTATAACTATAAATGTCAAAAACATTTTTTTATTTTGTAAATACTTATTAATAAAATGGAGGCATATATTTAATAATATTTAAAATAACATGTTCGTGTCCATAGAAACATGACTTTGTTTATTTACATTAGAGGGACGTTAAGTTTACGAATTTTGGAGTACCATTACTTAAACGTTTTGATCCTTCCCATATGAGAATAGTATAATCTTCGGTTACAGCATATAAGTGATGTTGATCTAAAGCCCATGCTATCGCAATTACTGCTCCACATCCTTTTATATCATTTATAATTTCTCTAATTAGTCTTAAGTCCCAACTACTCCATAGTCTTATTACACCATTGTTTAATCCTGTTGCAATAACATTCACAGAAACTCCTTCTGGTGCATTGCTATAGCAAAGAGCTGTTATTCTTCTTCTTGATAAAATAGATCCAACTGCTCTTGCATTTATAGTAAATACTTTCAATTCGGATTGGCTAGAAGATGTATTTTCACTAGGAATCTCATAAACAACTGCTATATCTCCGAGAGTTTCACTAATTGATAGCAAATGAATAGAATAATTTTGATCACAGGATATCGATCTTATGTATGTTAAGCTATAAAAAGATAACAAATAATTTTAGAAGTTATATGCAGGCTTTTATTTATTTATTTGTAGCATACTTACCTATTTAAGTCCCAAATAACGATGACACCAGTTGAATCACCTGTAACAACAATACTAAATGCTCGTGATAGAGCTATTGTTGTTATTCTGTTTCTATGAGCTAATAGAACAGATGCCGATGTTGAGGTAAAGTCAATTTTACTTGTTACAACTGTATATGTATATACTGTTAGTCTACCAGATAAATGACCTATCCACAGTTGTCCACANTTTTGATCTAAAAAAAAAAAAAAAAATGTTATGTTGTAATTGGAAAAAATACTTAAAAGCGTACTTAAAATACTAATTTGTCTATTTACTGGATCGAGACCCGAAGATTTGATTAATGGCCTTAGTGGTTGCTCTTTTTTAAATTTCAGTCTTACAATTCCATCTGAGCCATTCCATGAAACTAAAGCAGCTCCCAATACAGATGCTCCACTTAGCATACTTGTACCTAAATATTATATAACATATAATGGAATATTATATAATGTTATATAAAAGGAACACTATATAATTTAATTCTATAAATATAATTATTGAAATATTTGCTTAAAATTAATAACACGTACTCTTTTCTTTCATGTAACCAAGTAACAAAGTAGTATAATTAGGCAATCCGAAAACATCACCAGTCATTAAAGGAACTAAAGATGCTAACGGCGCTCTATGTTTATGTTTCCAACATAAAACTGGTTCATTTCCAGGAGCACCAACATAGTTTCCCCATTTTATACCATCTACACTTTCAATGACTTGCGGTAATGAGCTATGAACTCCCGTATTTCCAAGATTTTGAATCGGCAAAGGATGTGCAGCCTTGAATAATTGTGCTGGTGTCTGGCCATACGTTCGTACCATTGTTTCCCACGCTTGACGTTCTAGAGGATCAATTATTTGTTCAACATTGAATCCATAGTAGGTCTAAAAATATAAATTCATGTAAATTCAAGTTACATTTTTAAACATAATTGCATAAAAGTTGCTTGTTTCAACATACTGCAGGATGGAAAACATTTATAGCTTCTATTGCTGGTCTACCAGTTTGTCTAAATCCAAATACCAGATCAATCCAATAAGGTAGAACTTCCCTAACAAGATCTGCTTCCAATGCTGCTCTGTGAGCAAGAATAAAAAGTCGTGCATCACCATCACACCATTTCGGTAATTCAACATCTCCAACCCGATTACCATTTTGCCGAATTCCAAAATTAAATCCTTCAACAAAAATGTTTGTCAGTAAATATCAATTAAATATTCAAATTTGAGTCAGAATTAATAATACTACCTTCGGAATTCAATAAAAATTCAGGTAGATAGAAAAACTCAGGAATTAATTCTTTCACATCTGTTGTTGAATCGCAACTAGTTAATCTCCATGTAGTTGCCAACGCATGAAACGTTCGATCAGGAATATCAAAATTATTATCTTCAAAAATAAAAGTAAAATAAAATTGAAACTAAGTCTTAATATTACTATGTACATACATCTAAAAAAATAATATATTTACCTTGATAAGATAGGAACATGCTAGTAAATGGCGGTAATCGAACTAAAAAGTGAAGCACTGTTCCAGAATTACTATAATGTGATCCATAATGGAATGGTTCTTGATTTAGTGATACTAAATTCAAACCTTCCGATAAAGCTTGTTTGAGATACTGTATAAAAAATATTATAAACAATATATTCAACAAAAATAGTATCATGTCAATAAATAAATCACATACATTGTAATTGTTTATATAGTGTTGTTCATTCTTTTTATCCTGCACAGCCATAGGGCGTTTGAAGTTTCTACAAGAAATTATTTTATCATTATTATTTTCTTAATCATTGTACTTTATATGTTTCTTATTGTACTTGCCGATAAATTTTTGGATTAGTTAAATCAATCTTTTCACTTGTGTAATCGGATAATACAAATGGAAATACAGGATACTGCATTAAATCATTATATGAACGACCGGCTAATTTATTTAGACAAGTAATATATTCCCAATTTGTTAATGCTCCACTTCGCCATAACGAAATAGCTTCGCTTAAATCATCACCAGGTATTCGTCTCGGTAAATTGCAAGCAGACAATTCCGTTACAAATTCATCTCTTTCCTATAAATTAAGAATTATGCCATCGTTAAGAATTATATAAAATAAAAAAAATATATATTTTTAAAGTAATATAAAATAAATATATATATATATTAAGCAGACAATTCCGTTACAAATTCATCTCTTTCCTATAAATTAAGAATTATGCCATCGTTAAGAATTATATAAAATAAAAAAAATATATATTTTTAAAGTAATATAAAATAAATATATATATATATTTTTAAAGTAATATATACTTTTGAAGAATTGAATGCTAATAAATAAGTTCTTCCCGTAATGAGAAATATTTCTATAGCTCTTTCCTGTAATTGATATCTTCTTCTATGCAATT
>NIPQ01091784.1:0-23655 GCA_002806875.1 Lepidotrigona ventralis hoosana
TCGTCGAAGTTATGTAACTGATGGTGTGTGACTTGGTTCTTCGTCGTCTGTACGCCTGGCGTTTTTGTTTATCTTTCTTCTAGAAGAAATTGCATTTGAAAAAAAAGAAACTAAGAAGTTTCGTGGAATAAGATGGCGTCTGGAGCGAACCTCAAGAGCGGAACAATAACGACAGTAACAGGTAATAGCAATAAAGCGAGCAGAATAATATCTATGGAATTCTTACATCTCCGACGTTGTATTCCCGAACTCGCAAGTTCTTTGCTCATCGTTTCAAAGTTTAATTGACTCGATTTCCTCGACGACCGAAGCTTCATCTTGCTGATGAAATGAATTTTATTCTACAGCTTCGGCTTGTCTTCGCAGATGGAACAATCTTCTTAGTCAGAATTACCTGATACCTGATCTGACTGTTTTCAAATGGTGATTTCCCCCTCCGGAAAGAATTTTATTCCTTCCTTTCCTACTTATCTTCCTCGTGCAGAATCGTCGTCCCTCTATTATTACTGGGATATACCCTGTATCTACGGTATCATCCAATAATCACTCAAAGTAGAACATCTCCGAGAGAGGTAAAGAAGAGAACGCAAAAGTGACTGGGGAGTCGCAATAAAACCGTTTCTCAATCCACAGAGTCGAGCGGAATAGTTCTTTGGCTATTCCGTGTGGTCTGGCGAAAAATCGTTTCTCGTCCAACTTTCTTAATATGAACCCTCTCCTATGATTCTGAGAAACTTCGAGAAACCTCTACCTCGAGAACGTCTTGTTAATTTCTTCTCTCTCTCTCTCTCTCTCTCTCTCTCGCTGTCGCTTTCGAAAAGTCTCGAATACACGCGAAACAACGTCGACGAAAAGCGAAAAAGAGAGAAAAGGAGAAATTAAAGAAGAAAAGAGAAATCGGCAAAAAAGAACTGGGGAAGAGATGCGGCTGTTGCTCTGAGAGAAGAGAAACTTTCTCAAGAGGTTATTCTTGATTTACCTGGTGGCTTCTTCGGCTACTACGAAGGCTGAGCCGGTGGCTCCACTCGTGCTTCGGCAACTCGACACCGTATTTCTCCATGTCTGCCGACCTTTCCTCCCTTCCTTGTCTCCGCCGAAGGAAAGAAAAATCCTCTTCCGACCAGTGCAACACCGTTCTGCTACTCCATTCTTCCCCTGTCGGGCAGAAAAAAGAAGAATATTTTCAACCCTCATATCTTAATCTGGTCTCCTCTCGCGAGAAATATAGTCGCCGCCATGGGAAATTATACGCCGGAAGGCTTTTCCCCCAGACGATAAAAAATGTTACTAGATCGTTGGTTGGTATTGGTATTGGTATTGGTACGATGTGTCAGGTTGTGCAATGCTCTTGATATTTCGTTTTCGAGAACATTACAAATGTATGTATGTTGCAGGAGACATGCATAATACGACAGTCGCATTGACTCAAGAAACGTCTGGTATGAAAAATAGAAAGGAAACGAACGTTATATACCATGTTGCCAAGTGTAATATACATTGAAACTATGATGTACAATATTTAAAACTATCAAAAACATCGTTTATTGTTACAGAAGATATAGTGATATAGTGATATAGAAGGACTAGTGATTGTTGAACGATCATGTCATGTCATCGGAAAGCTTTTCCCTCAGACAATAGCTAGGGACAAAAAATGTTACTAGATCGTTGGTTGGTACTGGTACGATCTATCAGGTTGTGCAATGCTCTTGATATTTCGTTTTCGAGAACATTACAAATGTATATTGCATGAGACACAATGCTTTTCCCTCAAACGATAGGTAGGGATAAAAAATGTTACTAGATCGTTGGTTGGTACTGGTACGATCTATCAGGTTGTGCAATGCTCTTGATATTTCGTTTTCGAGAACATTACAAATGTATATTGCATGAGACACAATGCTTTTCCCCCAAACGATAGGTAGGGATAAAAAATGTTACTAGATCGTTGGTTGGTACTGGTACGATCTATCAGGTTGTGCAATGCTCTTGATATTTCGTTTTCGAGAACATTACAAATGTATATTGCATGAGACACAATGCTTTTCCCCCAAACGATAGCTAGGGATAAAAAATGTTACTAGATCGTTGGTGTGTATTGGTACGATGTATCAGGTTGTGCAACAAGACACAGTGCATAATACACATGAGCTCGACATCCACATTGAATCAAGAAACGTCGTATGAAAAATATACTAGTGATTGTTGAACGATCATGTCACTGCATATTATTGTATTGATATAAAATAATATATCCGTATATCTGAGAAATGAAAAAAAAAAAATATATATATATATACAGATTGCGTAGTGAGAAATCCAATGAAACATGGAAATGTTGAAATTAAATGGTATGAATAATTAATACCTAAATAATATTACTTGAGACCTGTAGGATTGCGAACACTTTGTAGAGTTTCTCGAAGGCTGAGGAAATGTTGTTTAACATCGTTCGAGGGTGAAGAAGAATCGATACGATCGTTTATAGGGAATTATGTAAAACGAGGGACGGCTGGTGTATAATTGAAGCTTAAATTCCATCGTTTGGCTCAATTAACGGTAGTAAACCAACGAAAGTAACTGTTAACGATTCACGAACACCCGTTGGAATACCGGGAGTACCATTTTTCACCTGTCTGGAGAACCCTTTTAATAACCCTCTCTTTGCTTCTTGAGAAACTTCTTGCTCGTTATGTAGAAAAAAAAAAAGAAAAAAAATTGCGTCACTTAATGTCTCCCNTAGTAGATAAGATTTATGCTAGGAAGGTTGACAAAGGCCAAGTCTCAGAGGTCTACACGATTAACAGAAGCCCATTAATTATCATGACGTGTTCTCAGATTTGCGACACAAGCTAATAGCTAAGGGGATATTAAAATATCCTCGAAATACACTCCCACTCAAATATCTTAGGACGCGTTTTATTTTTAATATTGGATTCACTGTCGATATGTTTTATTTAGTACTCCAGTATTTTAACATCAATATTTTTTCTACGTAAAATGCAAAGAAAAAGAGAGGAGAAGGAGTCTTTGCAGAAAACTTAAAAACGAAAACATTCAAGAATATCGAAAATGGAAGAAAAAGTATTTTCAATTGTAAAAAGTAAAAAAGTTATATTTCAAATCTGGGATAAAGCTAGGGAGCATATATTTTCCAAATAAGAAACTCTGGAATGTTATGCTTCTCGTCAGCAGTACGAAGATTAGGGAAACGTTTTTCAACAACTGGAAAATTAAGAAGAAAATCCTCCAGCGATAGATAATTGAGAAGAATATTACCCCAGTAAGATTATTTTCCAATAATTGGGAAAACAATTGTATTAAAAATTGCCAGCAATATTTACATTGAGTTTCCTATCATTTGCTCAGGATGACAAAAGAATTTAATACCACAAGAACGGAGTAAATTTTATAAACCGTATTTGCATTTTGTACGCCTTTCAATAGCATACCCGGTGTTTTATTCGAAAACAAAACCGGGTATTTGCATACATCCGGGAAATTTTATTTCCTCCCTGAGGCAAGCAATTTTTTCGAAAAATTTTTCGTCATCCTCCTGTTGATCGTATAAGAAATCCAATTAAAAGACTTAGCCTCGTGCAAATTTTTCTTTTTTTCTTTCCTTGCCAAATCACATTAGCCACCTGGTTTACCCCTATCTAACAAGAACATTATACTTTTAATACTTGTATCCCTAAAACATCCATGCCTGTTTCATTCGTGAACACTGTTATCATCCGGTTACAAACGATCTCGCATTATACACACAGCGTGTATGCATTGAAAGATATCTTATTTCCTTCAGATCAGCCGTGTATTTACGTTTGACCACAGAGTCTCGGATTTAATGAGCATCGACCAATTAGGGGAGTGAAAGGGACGTTATTAAACGGCTGTCGATCAAACGACGATAATAGGACGCAGGTTCTACCACTGCTTATATTCGCAGCATTATTAATCGTAGACACGTATAACCGACTGCCAATTGCAGTGGATACAGGCCTTTTCCCTCGCGACGATACCTAACTTTGACAGGGTGAATTGAAAGGGGGTGGCATAATCGCGATGGAGTTAGAACATCGGTCGAAACTACTCGATTCGGGGGGGGGGGGTAGAACGAAGCCGAAATTCTCTAGGGTAGCCGGTTCTCCATATTTGAACGCTAGAATTATCTGTAATATTCCATTTCGCTGGGCATTAATTGAAACGACTAGTTGCGTGCAGTTGCGTCCCCGCATTTCACGTAAGTGGAAATCGATGTTACAATTTTTAATCAGTTGAAAGAGAGGGAAATTAAAATTACGATCTACCTCGAACGAGTGTAATTCCACCCCAAGTTCGAGATTATTAACTCGAGAAAAGGAAGAAATTGATTTGAAAATTTATCTTCAGGATAAAAGTCAGCCGACAAGTTGCTTAAAATCGAAAGAAGAGAACCGTGAAATGCGTGTATATCAAGAGCGTAAGATAAATTTCACAGCTCTCTGCAATCAGAAAGATATAATCGGTATAATCGACGCCTTGACCAATATAAATTCTCGTCCGTGAATTTTTTACTTCGTCAATTCGAACTGTTCTCCGTGATTCCGCCAGTTTGACGAAAGATCGACATTCAAGTTAACTTAACACGTTCCGTGCCAAGCGATTTTTGCCTTTTGTTGTCGTTCAGGCCATTTGATATTTGGAGTAAAGGTTGATACATCATCACACAATCTTTCGTTACATCATCAATCGATAAGTAGTCCTCTTCTGTCACATCGTGTACCACCTGTGGTACACGTGGCGCTGCGATCAGTTCGATTGCAAAAAATAATTAAATTGAATAGATATGACTGCGTGTACCACCGGTGGTACACGTGGCACGGAACGTGTTAAATGAAACAAATTCTTAGTTTTCAATTCTTTGGAATTCTCTTTGAACGAGGAGTGTCGACACATTGCCGGGGTCGCGATGAATATTCCAGTGAGAAGAAGATCGACTTGCCGGCAACGCGGCACCCTCGTAATCCGTCGATCGGTTGCCGGTTGCGAAGGACGATTAACGAGTCGTCCACGCTAATCGACGACAAAACTCGAGCATTCTTACCTTCGCTCGATGCTCGATCTTGACACGCTTCTCATTCCCAGCGTTCTGAAGCCCCTTTCACGGCGATCGCTTTATCAGGCTGTCTGATCAATCTTCCACGGGGATCCATCCGATCTTTCACGCTCTTTCCCAGCCACATCACTGTTCATCACCCCCGCCCCCCTTCACTCCTCGTGAACTGTTCCCGGAAAAACTCAGATTCTCTTCTTTCTTCTTTATCCAGCCTGACAATTCTCAAAGGATCGACAATTCCAGGCGATCGGCAGCTACAGTCTGATTCGTCGTAACGTTCGACGAGTGTTCCTCTTGGAGAGTCTCTGGAGAGTTTCTGCGAAGCTTGCTACGAGCGACCACCATGTTGGCGCCCAACAGAAACGTACATTTGGCGGGATTGAACGATTGAACGGTTCACGAACGGTGAAGAAATCGATGATCCAGGCGAGGAATGCGAATCGCTCACACAGTCACTTTGAGTCACACGACAGGGGGGGAGGGGACAAAGGGACCAATTGCACGCGGCAGCTTGACAATTAGGCGTTAAACGAGCCTTAAACGAGCGTCGAGGCTCCTACCCAGAGCTACCTACTCCAGAGCCGATTGAAATGTTCAGTCCGATCTCGATTTCTTCAAATTTCCGAGCCAACTTCGACGACTCTCGTTAGAAAGCATAATTCCTCGCTTAAGTTAATCCCTTAAGTTAATCCGTTGGATGTGTATTTCAGGATTCTTGGCATGAAAGAGATTGGAGGTGGGTCTTGTTCTTCTTCAGGAAGAGAATAAGTTCGTCACTTGGGATCTTAGGACCTTCCATCAGCGGATCGACCGGAAGAGGCCAGAAGCTTCTCTTGAAATTTTTATCCTGCTCTCGCTGTCGCAAGAAACTATGCCGAATTATTCACTCGCTGCGAAGTGGATTTTTTTTTTTCTCCCTCGAAACACACAGGGAACGTTCGACCCTCGGATTCGGTTCCCTCTCGCGCCTCTTCAAATCTGTATTTTTTTTTTATCTAGACGATTTGTTTCTTTCTTCAGGAGAAAGAGGAATCCGCTCGAGGAAGCCGAGAATCGAAGGACCGCTTAATTGTATTGTCTCATGGTGACCCATGCTTCGATCACGAAACTACGACGAAGAGTGGATCTTCTTGAACAATTGGATCCCTCGTGGTTGCGCGATGATGTCGCGGCGAGTTTGTACACTTTCTGGACGAAAGGGACGCGACGCGTCTCCGGCAAGTGTCGCGCGCAGACTGAACCTTCCGGAGCGGCTTCCGCGCGACTTGTAGCACGCGTGCTGTGCGCAGGGCTCGAGGTGCGTCCCACGGTCTACAGCCCTGAGCGCGGAGAGACACGCAACCCCCCGACTAAGAAGATTAACCCGTCCGTCTTGGTGTCGCCGCGGAACTGCCACAGGCTGACGCCGATTAACTAAGTGGAAACGATTGTTTCCTGCGAGATGGAGATCGGACTGGTGGAGAGTTCAGCGGGACCGAGGGCTTGCACTTTGGATTTGCAGCCGAGGTTTTCGGCTTGGCTGAGACCAGGAAACGCGGTTCACAGACTGGATTTATTTTAGAGGATTAGGGCAGATTGGTTTCAACGCTGGCCATCTTGGTATGTATAGTTGGATGAAGTTAGTTTCGGATCTCACGGTGGATTGTGCTCTCCCGACAGATTGAAATCATCCGTGTTGATCTGCATCCGAACATTTTGCTTTCCAGAATTGTACTTTCCTAATTGCACTCTACGTAATGTCTTGAACCAGTCGGAGCTGAAAGAAAGCTTTAAGATCTCTTGAAATTGACCAAAGAACAAATCAGTTCAGACGAACGAAAATGCATGTCCTATGGGACTCGTCAGCTTACCACATATCTGGCCATAGAGCCGATATCTAAATATAATAGCCAGGTTAAAGAAGTCTGCTGCTTTAGCTGATCGTATTAACCCAGTTCTTATCGATTTGTCTCAAGGTACGGTTCACAATATGTGTTGTGCTTCTTGTCACTGTTTCCCCTTTGCTGGTCGAATTCAATGAACGTCCCATTTCTGATTGTTACGCTCCAATTTCATATTCGCCTTCGCGATTCTTTAGCTCTCGAGTCTCGCTGATTAGACGTACCTCTTCGTTTCGTGTCTCGCTAGAAAAATTTAAGAATCGAATCGAATAATACATTGTACTTACAGGAAATCGTCTTACGCACAAATTATCGCTTGATCGTTTTGCCAACGATGTGCAGATGAACTCTTGAAAACTGAGATTCAGATCAGGCCAGAAACTTCTTTAGTTTAAAAATAATTTACCTTGTCGATGAGAACCGACGAAGAAGCGAGTTTAGCTTCGAGTGTCAAAGTTTTAAGACGGAGTGGCCGGGAAGTGAGAACATTGAAGGCAAACGTGTCAGAAAGTTGTTCATAATTCAGCCCCGGGGTTTCATTGAAATGTGAGCATCCAGTAGCCGGAATTGGCTTTCTCACGGCTCAAACTTCGAGCGCCTCCGCGCAATTGGCGAACTTCACAATCGGCATTATCCCTGCACCCCTTTGATCGCCGTGGGAATACTGTTTCAACTTCCGTTGTGTCTAGCTGCCGAATGAAATTTTAAAGGCACTGTCGTACTCGATCCAAGTCGCATTTCACTTTTTTCCCTGCACATTCGTGTACCATTTTGCACCCTGAAATTCGTCAAAATGCCAAGCCATTTTTGCCTTTTGTCGTCGTTCAGGCCATTTGATATTTTGACTAAAGGTTGATATATTATCACACAATCTTTCATTACATCATCAATCGATAAGTAGTTCTCTTGTTTAGAGTAGCTATCACATCCACTAATATTAGAAATATGGTGGTACACGTGGCCTGAAGATCAAGTTTAACGTGTACCACCGGTGGTACATATGGCACGGAACGTGTTAAGATCTAACTCCACCCTACAAAGATCAGTAGTAAAGTTAATAAGAGTTTTGTTACGTCATGCTGAGACAGATAGGAAACAGTCAAAATATAGATTTTTTTTTTTCTTCAACGACGTTCGTCAAGCTCCAGTTAACAATTCATACGCCATTCGTGATTTTCACGATTAATTCGACGGAGAGGGATACACATCCCCCGCTTTGCTCGCACGAGTTACAATTACAACCACTGCGCGTGCGCGGTTCCAGGAACGTTCTCTCCTATGGTGAACGTTTAAATATTTGAGAAGACCGACGTTGTCACGAAAGTGTACATATATACATAACAAAATGGGACTACTTTCAACAAATTTTAAATGTTTGACGAGGTTGGCGGAGAGAAATTTGTATTTGTTTAATATAAATTTTATACAGGGCCACTAGGGGACGAACGTTTTGTAAATATGAAAGTACAAAATGTTGAATAATATAATTCGATGAGAAAGAAGTAACAAATGTTTGCCCGGATTGAAGGTTAAATTTTTAATTTCATTAATAGTTATGTGTCTCGCAGTGAAACAAATAAACGAGTCCACTTGCGTACAAAATACGTGTACTTAGACGTGTACTTTCTACAGATGAAAGACATTAATTAAATTATATTAAAATAAAATATAAAAATTAATACTTAATGCTTATAAATTTTTTACATTTACTCTGATACTACTTTTATATTTTGCACTACATTCTGTTGCAGATATGCTGGCAAGAAAATCGGCGAAAAGTTAACCTCTTGCGCTGGCAACTGGTTCACGGACCATAACGAGTGACCAAACCGTATACAATAATTCGTCGGTATATCACTGGATAGAAATTATTATCACTAAGAAGTAACAAATTTATTATTTGTCTTGCCTGAATTATATTTAAATATACTTAAAACCGAGAAAAATATTGCAATTTTGGGACAAAAAATTCTCGACGTGCGTGGCAGCGCAAGAGGTTAATTCCAGTGCGAGAAAGTAAATACAAAATCTTCGATAAGAAGCAGCATTAAATTTTCAACTCGGACAACAACTTCCGCGTTGTCATCAAATTATAACGTGAACTGTATAAATATCCCCCGTACATTTGAATGGAAAAGTCCTGGACGATTTTCTTGGGCACAGAGGGCGGTGGCCTCCGGGCGCCTAACGACAGTACTGCGCGTCAGCGAACGAAGCCTGCAGTTCGAAGTCAGTTCTCGTCTCACGATGGGACGAAGTCGTAGTTTTTCCTGGTTTTTCGTGCGGTCCGCGGCGCTCGTGAAACCCATCGTCGTGTTCCTCGACGTTTCGCGGATGTGAATCCCTGGCGCGGAGATACGGCGTCCACAGGAACAACAGGAGGATTCGAAGCGGCTTCAGTGAGTGTGACACTTGGGCGGTGTCAGGTTAGGTTTCGAGAGTAAGTCGCAGTAGCCAAGTATATAGCATATATAGGGTTCGTTGACAAGCCATTATCTCGTGAACTTTCTTCTCCTTTCCGTCTCATCGCCGTCGCGACGAGATTGGCAACTCCCTATAATCCGGTGAGAAGACTGACGAAGAATTCTAACCTATAGAATTCTTCTATAATTCTCGCGCGAATATACGGCCAATCGAACGAGATTCCGTTTGTTGAGAAATTTTTCCGTGAGATGTTTGACCAGAAAAAAACTAGCTCGTGTTTTATCACAGCGGCGGAACTGTGCCGCGCCGTGTGGCTCCGAGTTTATCGGTTTTTCGATCTCTTATCGAAATTATGTTGTTAGGTTAGACGCGGCGGCAGTTTGTATATCGGATATTGGCAATGACGTGCAGCTTATATTGGCGTTCTTTGTCGTTTCGACAAAGTTTGCAGGAAATAACCGTGTAATTAAAGTACTCGTCGAATCGTTCCCCGTGGTCTATCCACTTTCCAAGTCGAAACACACTGGTGTTACCGGTTTTTGCGTTCTCTGAATTGCGTTCGTTCTTGGCTCGTCCTTCGGATTATTCACTCGAACGCAAATATCGAGAATACTCGGACAAACAAAAATCTATACAGGCCGTGCAATAAATAAACAAGTGTCGTTGATATTATATGAATAAACAAACGTTGATTTCACGCAAATACATACGTTTCGACGCATCTTTGCCTAGAGATAGAACAAACAACGATCAAGCAATAACAATTTCCAATTGATCGGCGAGTAAAATAAATTCGAATGTTAAACAAATTCTTTTATTAATTTTTTTTTTTTTTTTTTTTTTTTTTAATGTTTTCTCGAACGTATTTCCCGAATGTATTGAAATTATCTCTCGATAAATTAAAATTTCGGTCCATTTGCCTCTCGGTGAACTTGCGAGTTAATATTCCATTTATTTTTTGTGACAGATTTGTTGATTGAAAATTTCGTCCGAATTTATTTTCCAATAAATTTCAAAATGAATCCAGAGAGAAGAAAAGGAGAAAGGAATAAAGAGGGGCGAAATACGGCAGTTTGTTTGGCGGCGGGGAAGTTGTGTAAATTGTGTGGAGGTTTGGACAGAAGTTTCTTCCTGCATTACGGAAAAGTTTCTCGATCTTGGCACTGGACAAGGATACACCTAGATATAATCCCTCGAGTACACTTGATGTTCGTTCTCTCTAAACTGTCTCATTCCGGTGAGAGAGAGAGAGAGAGAGAGAGAGAGAGAAAATTCCTTCTCGACTCTGTGATTCGCATTTCCGTTGCCTAATGTTTGTTAATTGCTGGTTAGTCGAAAACATTAACGTCTATTTTACCGATCGAGTAATGATTTTACCGATCGAACTTCATTTTGAAATTTCTTTCGTTTTCCCGCATCATTTCCCACGAGAGGAGGGAGAGGTTCATTTTCCCGCGTCGTGGGAAAAAAATTGATGTCTAATTAAACTTCAGCGAGCCTGATTAAATACCGGTAGTTACGCACAGCCGGAATTAGTGTTCTTTTAATTAAACGAAGCTAAGTAAAAAATATTTCACTGAAAAATCAATATGTTACAAGAAGAATATTAAACATTTTAGTTCGTTTCATCTTTTTTTTTTATTAAAAAAAAAAAAATTAGACGTTTGGTAAAAATAGAAAATAGAGCGAAATTGTTTGATATCAACTGCATTATCGACTAAGCGATTGTTAAGTGGAAAACTTTTTAGGGAAAAGCCTCGAAGTATTATTTTTTTCAAGTATAATAAGTTTATTGAATGAATTTTTCTTCTGTTGCGTCGTGTTTCAGCGGTTTGTCAGAGCAGCGAAAAAAAAAGAAAAGAAAAAAAGAAAAAATCCAGGTTAAACTCTGGAAGAAAGCTCGGTCCAGTCGCGCTTTATCCTATTGTTTTCAGAGGCGTGAGTTACGGTTCTGTCTCGGGCCACTTGTGACGGAGTTAAGTTGCTAGTAATTAGATTCTTTTGTTCCGTCCTTAAACGCCGCCTTTTTTTTCCCTACCATTTGCCACTCCGTGCCACCATTTTACAACCATTTTACTTCTAGCTATTTCTTTCTCGAAAAAGAGAAACCAATTCGATGGAGAGATCGAATGTTGATGTAGTGATCGAATGTATCACGCAGTGTTACGTTTCATGAAAGTTATGCAATAATACAAATGTAAATTTAAGTTCCAGAATTTGAAAACTTATACATATGTGATATTCGTCCGTTGTTGAAAGCAGAACAATTTACTTCTCAGGTGCATCAGAGATTTTCCGATTCGAAGTGGTTTTTGGCCATGCTCTATTTAAGCATCTCTAAAATCCTGATGCCTCACCCACATAATTCTTATTGTTCAAAAAGTGAATTTTTGACGGGAGCCTAAAAGATCATTAACTTCAAGGTCTGAAGTTTCCAAGAAATCCACGGGAGAAAAAAAATTAAAAGAAATGCAAAAATTTCTCATGCTCTCTTAGAAAATCAAATTATCCCCTCCTTGATTGAACGAAGCATGCTCCTGTTTTTCTATACGCGTCTGACGCATGTATGTCTATAGAAAATCACGCCTTAAAATATCGAGGGAAAAAAAGTTAAATTGTACATTTGTATAAATTATACAATTACACATTGCTTGTTATAGTAAAATATTGTTGCAGTGTAAATTTCGAAAAATACGGCAGGGAACGATCTTTCCTTTGTCTTGTACAATTTCGCAAATATTCCATATTTCAATTTTTTTCAATTTCCCTTGTCAGTGTAGAGACTACACGTACATTAATATATATATATATATATATAATATAATAATTTATTAGTAATAATAAATAATAATTTATTAATAATAATATTATTATTAATAATAATAAATAATAATTTATTAATAATAATAATATAATATAATTATATATATATAATATAATAATTTATTAGTAATAATAAATAATAATTTATTAATAATAATAATATAATATAATTATATATATAATTATATAATATAATAATTTATTAGTAATAATAAATAATAATTTATTAATAATAATAATTTATTAATAATAATAATATAATATAATTATATATATAATTATATAATATAATAATTTATTAGTAATAATAAATAATAATTTATTAATAATAATAATTTATTAATAATAATAATTTATTAATAATAATAATTTATTAATAATAATAATATAATATAATTATATATATAATTATATAATATAATAATTTATATATATAATATAATAATATATATAATATAATAATACACACACACACACACACACACACAAAAGAACGAACATGGATCGTGATGTCTCTGTTTTTAGCCTGAATTTCTCAGCACAGCCAGGTTAAAAGCCGAGTGGCTTTTTAACGGCGATCGCTTTTCGCGAGAGATCGATTAACTTTTACCTATTATATCGTCGAACGCGTACACGCGAGGCTTATGTGCATTCGCCGCTGGCCCGATTTGGAATACGCTTACACACGAATTTTTTTTCCCTCCAGTTATTCCGTGCTTGTTTGGTGCGCTTTCCAGGGGAAAACCGTGATACACTCCCGTCTAAAAGTCTTGGGACATTTTTCACTTTTTCACTATTTCATATCTGGTTAAGCTAGATTAATAAATAGTTGCAATAATAATCTTAATTCACAGAGATTAAGATAACTTCGTCCCCTCGACTTTTACTCTTCTTACTCTTCGAATCTCCCTGATGTAAGTTCGCATATTTCAGTTGCTGGTCAAAACTCTGCGAACTCTTGCTGATTATGATTGTTCCAGCAGTTCTCCAATATAGATAGGTACTTCTGTCGTTTGCAGCGAGTAAGATACGCAACTCGTGGAAATGGTCCTTCCGTTGTCGCCGATATTGATATTATTTTCATACCGACAAGTACTGAACTGTACTTAACTGCATCATTGCGGAACGGAATTTGCTTTGTGATATCTGCCGGTAGAATGGTAAAAAGAACCTATTTCCCAAAGGATTTCACGCTTTGTTTGATCCCCGGGGTAAACTCTGATCCCCCCCCCCCAGAGCAAAATTAATCAGTTTCTATTATTATGCTTTGTTTGATGTCGACGAAATTTTTCATCACACTGCGAAGTTGAAAACTGTCGATGCCAGTGAAAAATTGAATTAAACGTCGACCATTGTTGATATAAATATTGAATTGAACATTAACTGAAGTATTATCAAATTAGGGGAAATTATGTAAAGCATGCATTTGTAAAATCATAAAGACTATTTGTATTCTTGGACCTAAGTTAAAATTGAGTTTAATAATTTCTTTCGGTAGAATTGAACGCTGCATTATTGAGAATTATTTAAATGTTACCAAATCAATTAACAGTCGTTCACATAAATATTTATAAAAGAGAAAAATTCTCTAGGTAAATGTGTACATGTCTGGCTCGTTCTTATTCTTTTTTTTTTTTTTTTTTTTTTTTTAGAAGAAAGAAAACATTTTTCCACTAGCGATAAGTGTTTCAATTACTCGCGAAAGAAATTGCGAAATTGCGCGAGCTAAAACAGATTTTTTTTTTAATGAAATTCATCCAGTCTGAAAACCTTTAAAAACCGGGGCTTTCACGAAAGCGGAGGCAACAGGATATTTTTTACATACAGTACTTGCCAAAAGTTTGAACACATTTCATACTTGTCAATTTAATATTTCGTTATTGCTGTAACAGAATATTACTAAAGATTACAAAAATTGTATTTCCATGTATCGCTGAGATATTCTATAGTCGAGGAAATAAATTGTATTTCACGCACAGAACGTGGCAACCAAGCTTTCGACGAGTGATATATATTCATTATATGTTCTTAATTGCAGAAACTCTTTCGATCTAATTGTTATCTAGATGTATCAGTTTTTAATTAAATTCGGACGTTCTTGCATACATACGCGATTAAATATTTTCTGAATTAAATAATCACCCGTCGCGGAGGACTTTCATTAATTCGAAAAGTTTTATCTCAACCGAAAAGACAGCAAATATATACTTTATAATAGAAGGAAAGGGGCACATCATCCATTCTAAAATTCATTTACCGTGTTTATTAAACTTCAGCGTAGAACCAGCCGAAGATTAAAGTCCGGCAATTTAATATTCATTTCGAAGTTTAACTTGGTCCAATTATCAATCCTTCCTTTCGTTATCTCACGATATTTTGATATTCTTTATTGAACAAACATTTGCATTCGAAACCACTGCGCGAAAATTGCTAGAAAATTTGCTAGAAATGCTAACCTAAACCTAACCTAAACCATTTTTTTTCTTTTCTTTTTTCAGCAAACACTTCTCAATTGTTTTCTTGATAGATCAAAGCAATGGCAAAGAAATGCTAACCTAAACCTAAATCTAACCTAAATCTTTTTTTTTCTTTTTTTTTTCAACAAACACTTCTCAGTTATTTTGATAAATCAAAGGAATGGCAAAGAAATGCTAACCTAAACCAAACCTAATCTAAACCTTTCTTTTTCTTTTCTTTTTTCAACAAACACTTCTCAGTTGTTTTCTTGATAGATCAAAGCAATGGCAAAGAACCTAAACCTAACCTAACCTAAACCTTTTTCTTTTCTTTTCTTTTTTCAGCAAACACTTCTCAGTTGTTTTCTTGCTAGATCAAAGCAATGGCAAAGAAATGCTAACCTAAACCTAAACCTAACCTAAACCTTTTTTTTTTCTTTTTTCAACCAACACTTCTCAGTTGTCATCTTGATAGATCAAAGCAATGGCAAACCTAGACGTATAAAAATACGTCAGTATTTGAAAAATGAAATAAAATATTAACGTAGATAATTGACTTGACAATATAGAAATAGCCAGGCAGCTATGGCTAACATTTCCAAAAATTTGCTCTGCGTGAGAAACGCAAATCTCGTGTTCTCTATTTTTCCGTCTCTCGAGTTTTAATTCCTCTGGCGTAACTTTCGCGCCGGTTTGAAGAAAGGAAGGAATTTAAATTACCCAGGCTCGCTACTTTCCAACCAGCGGGCCTCCGTTCGCAGTTGGCGCAAAGATTTCCACGTAGGAGAGAGAGAGAGAGTCGGACACGAAATTCGCCGATTCCGGTGAACCGATAACGGGTTGAAAGGGAGAGGCTGGTTATCTAATCTCCGCACGATGAAAAGTGCGCATAGAACCCCTTGCGCGTGCATGCAACGTGCTCGTTTATCGTGCAGGAACGAGGAAGGAAAAATACCGAGGGATAAAAAACAAATCGAGCTGAACTCGACTGGAATCGTTTCGCGTGAGTGGAGAAAAAGGAAAAGCTCACCCTCGCTCGATCGATCGTAATGTTCCAAGAGTGTCATCAAGATTTTGAGAAACTTCCTTCCTTCAACTTAACTGTCTCTTCGTCGTGATTTTTCTTCAGAAGTATTTATTATAGATACATTGGCACTGTACTTGTCTATAATTCTGTTTTCTAGCATGAATTTTGACTTTCAGAACAGTTTCTCTGATTCAGTTTCTCAGATCGAGCTTGGCAATTTCTCGATTGGTATGAAATAAATGATCGGTAAATCAAGCAACAAAATGATCAATGGTACGGCCCTAAGAATCAACTGGCTGTTAATAATAATAATTTTTAACTATATCTTCCAGAAGGGTGAAGGAAATAAACCGCAAAACTGGCAGTCTTGGCAGGTTGCGTCTCGACGATGGTCGACGATGAGGAACAGGAAGAGCTTCGGTGTACCGGAAGCGACGTGGAGATCGAGGAGTACACCGACACCGAGGACTCGCCATATGTCGCTTATCAGGCCACCGATAAGCTGTTCGATACGGACAGAGCGACCTGGCAAAAATTCAGCTTCATCGCCACCCTTCTGACCGTCGTCGTGTCCATTACCTGTTTGATTATCACCTATCCCCTTTATCTCGAGAGCGTCAGCTACGTGTCCAACGCTTACACAGGTATCTAGCAAACGACTGGATAATGCTAATTCTAGCTCCCTCTTCTGTTGCGTCAGCATTCTTTTTCGAATTGCACGTTTCGTTGCATTTAAAAGTAGGAATTTGTTCACACTATGATTTATTACTCTTTCACCTTGCCAATTGCTAAGAATTAAATTTGCACAAAAATCTGTTGTACAATATATTGAGTACTTGTTGGTGATCAATCTGTCTTAATTCAGATTTGTCTTTGTCTCTTATTCAGGACTTCTCTTCACTGCCTTCTGCTCTGCCTTCATCCTGGGCGTAATATGCTTCATCGCGGGGAGAGTGTCTCCACCGCCAGCTCTGATCCCAAACAGCATGCGGATTAGGATCCCTCGTTGTGCTCTGCTCAAGATCAGTCTTATCTATGCCCTGTCTGGCATAGTGATCACTCTTTCCTTGGACCGGGGCAGAGTCTTGTGTCACTTGCAGGATCCCATAAAAGGCATCACTTTGGTCTTCTCTCTGGTCTACTATTTTTTCTTCTGTCGTAAAAGTGAGCTTCTTAATCAGTCTTGTAATAAAAAAGGGGAAAGAAATAAAACGAGAAACAACCGTTTGCTGCAGTGATGAGCTTGCAGAGAATCTTCTCAAGCACTACGATAATTGTTGGTCTCTTCATAAGCGTGGATTATGGCCTGTGTGACGAGTTTCGATGCAGAGGGCGAGATGTTTCGGCTCACGTGAGAGGATCTTGGGGCGTGAAAGCCATTTGGACGTTCGTTTATGTCGGTTCCCTGGCTGCTTTCACTATGTTCTTCACTCTGCTGGAGGGCCATTATACCACTGAGGTGAGAGCTTAATAATTAATCGAGACGAACACTTTGTACAGAGTTATACTTTAAAATAATTACTAATAATGTTAGAAATAATAAAAAAATGAAAACTGACTTGACGGTCGTCATTAAAATATATATATATGTATATATAAAGATTTTATTGAAGATAATTTAACATTTTTTTGTCATACGAATTCTAGAAAGGAGACAAATTTTCTTATGTTCCAGCAACAAAACATGTGTCAAATAATGGCAAGCCAACAAAACTCTTTTCTCTACACGGTGTCGAGATTGGTGTCTTCGCGAGACATCCGTCGACGAGGTTCTGAAGAGGAAGGAGGCAGACTACTCCATGTGACAGACCCTGATCCTACCATAAAACCAAAACACATTCCAAAACCTCCAATCCTCGAAACTCTCTTCTACATTCACTTAATCGCCTTCTTTGCCATTTTATCCATGTCCTGGATCGACACGTTGCCAGGAATAGGCAGAGTAAGTTAATTAAACCAATTTATATGATAAAAGTGATACTTATATAATACAGTTACAGAACTTTATTCATTAAGTTATTAAGAATTTGAGTATTCCATTTGCAAAAAACCAATGAAATAGAAATTTCATGATTCTGCCAATTAATAACTTTAATATTCTACAGACTAGACTCGTCTCAATAAATGGAATTCTACCGTATGGTAGGTTAATGTGTGAGTCTTTGTCTGTCCAGGGTTTGTCTCCAGTGGAACTATACCGTACAATAGAGCACGGGCTCACATGTCACTTCAAAAACACCGAAAACTGCTCAAATATTTCTACTCATGGCTGGATCTTCTTGATAGCATATAGTACTTTCGCAATTTCTGTGTTGAACTTCCTGTCTATAAGCGAGAGCGCTGTATTCACCGTTGCTACCGCTACTGTGTCTCTTCCATTGTCTGGAATCTGGTGGAGCATATACAAAATGGATATTCACGGTGGTGAGTTAATAAATTTTTTAAACCTTCAAATTTTAATAGTTAATAATGACAGAAATTAGAAACGATCATTAGAAAATTACTTTAAAGTCTGAAACTATAGAGGATCCAGTATCTTGCATAATTCACAAATCAAATTCGGATCTTTTTTCTTTTTTCTTTTTTTTTTTTTCAATTTAAATAAAAATATATATTCTTTCTAAAATTCTAATTGTCAACACATTATTTCCCTAAAATTCCAACACGTTATTTCTTTTAAATTCTAAGAATTTGTCCAAAATTCATTTCATCTGAATTGGAATAGACATCCTAACACTTAGACGGCTTGTTACCTTGCACTCAGTCTATTTGCTTCAGAATTCTCAATCGAAGTATTTAAACAGGTTTCATTACATGGTCCCCCGGAGTGACGGGAGAGCTGATCTGCGCACTACTAGGTCTTCCCGTGGTCCTTCTAGGTCTGGGTCTCCTCGTCAGATCGCACTTCCGCGACACTCAGCCCTGCTACTTGACCATGCAATCACCAGACGTACAATGTGAACCGTCTCAAAGATGAACAACTTTCAGGAAACTAACTGGAGTCTTTGTACTTAACTCTACAACATAAAAGATTCATAGCAATTGTTTTACAAATTTTTGTTTAAACGTAAAAACAAAAAAAAAAAAAAGAAAAAGAAATATAACGTCAATATTTTATAGAAATTAAAAAAACGTAGGGGTAAAAAGATAAAGGAAGATACATGGAGAGAAGCATATACAAGAACACGTGTAACGAGAGAGCTCTGGAATCGACTAGGAGTAGCAATCTGTTTGATCCTTTAAACCATATTCAATTTTGGGACAGAATTGTGCCGTACCAATTTCAGTAAGTTATATACACAGACTCACAAGTATTGTTGTTACAGAAAACTGATTTTTGCTACCTCTAGTCAAAGGAACGCCCTTTCCAGAGCTGGAGCAAAGCATATTCTATACATAGTTGTGATAAAGGAGTAACGTGGAGTCGAGGAAATATGAATGATATGGATTGTCTCGTGTACACGAAATAGAAAAGAAAATGCAAAATTGAAAGAGAAAGAGAGGAGGAGGAAGGAGAGAAGCGATCAATGTTTCCTATGTAATTTGCTAGCAAGAACATCTAGCTACACAACGTTATTGCCAATTTATATTTTATTTTGATAACGAGAGTATTTCATATTTTCGACAAACAGAGAACGTTCGAATTACACGTGTTGAGAATATATGTGTGAATGAATGTGAATGAAGGGAGGAAGGAACAGTAATACAGAAAATATTTTATAAAAACGATAAAGTATAATTAGTGTGCACTGGATTGAAAGTTGCATATTGTCGTGACGGACATGCTTAGATATTAGATTTCTCTACTATAGGTTGCCCCTTACCATATTTAACAGTTTTAGCAACTAAAAATGGAAGTCTAATGTCTCTGCATGCAGATTTATTGAAGAACTATTGAAGAATGGAGCAGTTCAATCTCCATACCTACAGATTTCTAGAGCAAATTTTAAAAATGTTAAGCAAACATCGGTTCTAGAATGTTCCTAACCGGTTTAAGTCTTCAAATTTGCATACTTTTCGATAGAAAAATCTACAGGATATTGATTTCAAAAAATTTATTGGAACATTACATTTTACGTATGTCCGGTGGCAAAGCAATTTCCGGTTTCCCGCGATTCTGTGATTCTCCATTTCCGATTCGGGTACACGCGAAGTATCTAGATAAGTTGCCAAATACAGAAGAAGAAAAAATGTTGAACGTGCTGATTTCTCAGTATTAAAAATAGAGTATAAACGCGAGTGTGTGGAAGCACGATTCTACGTGAATATCGCACGAACAAATTCGAACTAGTTGAAGAAACTTGCCTGGGACGAGTTTCTGCTCGGCAGAATTTTTAATCACTTCATAACAATTTACGCGGTTCCTTTTTATATTTTTACAAAATTTATTCGCGTAGACAATTCTGTCGGCGTTCTTGACAATTTTGATTATTTATTTCAATTGTTGCTGTGCGATTATATGTTGATAATTTTGTACTGCATATACTATCCACTAGTATTCTGTGTATAGAGTGTTTCTAAAGATCAAATAGATCCATTTTAATTAAACTAAGTTTAAAATACCGGTGAAAATAACTTCTTATTTCCATCAGGTGTGTAGTGATGAGCAAAAGAAAGTTTAAAAATTAAGAAAAGACATTATAATTTCACCAAACAAAGTTTTATTTCACTTACTAATATTACAACAACATACTTTTGCATATTATGTGCATCATTGTTTTTATAGTACAATCTATGGTACAATTGTACTTGATTAAGTGTAATGAATGAGAATGGAGTGGTAGTAGCATGGTAAGAAACATCTAGTCATTAGTATTCATATAAATAAATATTAATTCTACTTTCTTTTGTCAATCATCATATATCTACCATGGAGATATATATATATATATTTTAAGCTTGCAATTTGTACAAATGTGTTCCGCAACTTAATCAGTTATTTCAGAAATATTTCCAATCGATAACTCTGCATGTGCTTAATTAACAAAGTCTTGTGGCAAATTCTTTTATAAATACGAGCAAAGACATCATTATGTTCCATACAATATATATTCTATTAATTCCTGCACTTCTAAACTTTTCACAAAGTATCTGCAGTCTTGTAGTCAGACTTTATTAACTTCAAGCTTTCACAAGGAAATTTTGTTTTTCTATGTATTTGGTATTCAGTATTTAATATGCACTGTGTTTGATCTTAGACGAACTAGGGTGAGTCGTTTCTCCATTACTGTCAATCCCGCTCCTCCTTCTCCCTGGACTGTCCACACAGTCCCAAAAGCTGATCAAAAACTGACCGCTGTCCGCACGAAATCAAAAAGACAAGATGATGTATTCGGAAGTGGCTCAGAGGAGGATTATAAAATTCGTGCCAAAAAATATATGAGAAACCGAGTTTCTAGTCTTGTAGCGACTGTAACGACTCGTATAAGTCGATAGTTGATAAGCATTTATTAGACCCGTACTGAAGATAGTGAGAATACACATAGGCAAGTATTGCGAATTAAGTGTAGTTTCGTTGTTGGCAGATGTTGAGACATGGTAGACATGTAAGAGAAAGAGGAATATTCGTTGTTGGAAATATGTCAATCATATTCTATTGCAGAAGCTATATACGTCCATATGACTTTTTTACACCAATAATAAGCGTTCCAAGTAGTTGAGACATGGTAGACATGTAAGAGAAAGAGGAATATTCGTTGTTGGAAATATGTCAATCATATTCTATTGCAGAAGCTATATACGTCCATATGACTTTTTTACACCAATAATAAGCGTTCCAAGTATAATTGTATTAGGGCTATAGGAAGCATGGAGTTTACATGGTCTCTGATGTCATTGGTTAGTATCACATTAAAATGTTCAATGTTGATGTAACTGAATGGGAATAAAATATTGAATAGCATTAGATTTATAATTGTATTAGGGCTATAGGAAGCATGGAGTTTACATGGTCTCTGATGTCATTGGTTAGTATCACATTAAAATGTTCAATGTTGATGTAACTGAATGGGAATAAAATATTGAATAGCATTAGATTTCAATTGGTATCTTTGAGTCACAGATGATCTACACATAATCAGTAGTGATCTACAGTAGTTTATTTTTTTAATTTTAGGGTACTTTTATATTTTATACTATATTTAATGAAGACTATTATTCCCAGTTGTCTCTTAAAATTTTATCACTGCGTTTTTGATAATATAATTTTTCAAGTTCAAGGGAACTTGAAACTATTTATTTTAGGGTACTTTTATATTTTATACTATATTTAATGAAGACTATTATTCCCAGTTGTCTCTTAAAATTTTATCACTGCGTTTTTGATAATATAATTTTTCAAGTTCAAGGGAACTTGAAACTATTTGCTGATAATCACGAAAGATCACCATCTATGTCCATTCTTCCTGCAGTTCTGTCATAGCTGCTACAATAATGAAAAACGAAAACGTAAGAAACAATAAACGAACGTATTACTATTATATTATTACACTATAGCTCGCAACATTTAATCATACATATATACGTATATATATATATATATATAAGAAGTAAATCATGCTATACATAACGAAAGACACAAGCAGGAAGCCTGTTCTCAATTTGTGTAATTTTCTTAATCGACGAAACTGAGTTACAGACAAAGAAAATGATATATATATATATATATATATAAGAAGTAAATCATGCTATACATAACGAAAGACACAAGCAGGAAGCCTGTTCTCAATTTGTGTAATTTTCTTAATCGACGAAACTGAGTTACAGACAAAGAAAATGATTCTAAACTTTTTTAAAAAGGGAACGCAATGAACTCCGGTTCAGCAAGAGAGAGTTAAATTCAACAAATGGAAACGAGAAGAACTTGCTGAATAGGAGCTGAATTACGCTTAGAGAAAAAATTACGAACTTTATTAAGAAACAAAAAAGAAAAAAAAAAAAGAAAATAGGAATAAAATAAGAATTCGAAATGATATGGAGAAAAAAAATACCAAAAAATTGAATTTGAATAATTTATTTTTCAAACGGATCATTTTCGTTGTGGCTCGGGTATCCATTGTGAATGATCTGGTCAACCCTTTCGGGCCTTCCCCTAATTATCTGATGATACTAAGATCGTTGTTCAATTGCGCTTGTTGTTATTGCCAAATGTTGGAGATATATTCTGTGAATATTCCAGTAAGGAAATATATTCTGTATACAGATTTATCCAAACGCTGGCTTTCTGATAGTAATTTATTTTTTTATCGAATGCTGACCTTGAAGGGTTGACCTTTCGTAAACGCATTCGCTGTATATTACGAATATACCTTTTCGTAAAAAGTATGTCTTTTTTACATTTATTAAGTAAATCTCGGCGTTTCATGTGTTGTTAATTTGTGGAATTAGGCAGCGTTTAATTCTTCGTTTTTGAGAAAATGGTCCTTAACAAGTTAGGCCATTATTGTTGTAACAAAATGAGTGCAAAAAAATTACGTTTGTATTACATTTATTAATGGCGAATGTGTTGAGCAAAACGAATAAAATAATAAACTAAATTAGATAAAAACTAACTTCTGTTGCGTAAAAGAGAGAGAGAGAGAGAGAGAGAAAAAAAAAGAAGCGATTGCATCTGATGCAAACTCGAAATAGATAAATATTGTTGCATTTATCTGGTTGGTTGTGGTTGAATATTTTTATAAGAGGATTGTAGCGCGTTCTGATACCGATTATAATGGTAAATTATAAATTATATAGCACGCGACATGCTAAACATTGCGGAACGAGAAACGCGTATTTCGCATCTCTTTCAGATAGACGCTTTACGAAATTTAACAAAAAAGAAAAAAAAAAAATTACTATTTACCAGCGATCAGCAGTGCCGTATATATACATACACACACACATAATCTATATATATATATGTATATACATACATGCATACATATACATATATATGTATATATATTT
>NIPQ01091788.1:2789-22120 GCA_002806875.1 Lepidotrigona ventralis hoosana
TTTTTTTTTTTTTTTTTTTTTTTTTTTTTTTTTTTTTTTTTTTTTTTGGAATGACCAAATTACAGAGGTATACAGGCTGTTCGCGATATTAATTGTCATCGACGTTCCTCTTGCGAGTAGTTGATTTGCGAGAAAAAATATTTTAGTAATTATTGCGTAAGATGGTGTAACTAGTGAGACGAATGAATAATTATTAAATTGACATAGTTGAACGTTATGTGAAAGGGATTATTGGAAAGTTCAACTACCTGAGACACATTTAATAATGAAACTCTATTTCTTTCAGACATTTAATCCTCTGCACTCGGAGATTATTTTCACATTTCGTGATGTAATACAATTTATTGCGAAAAATTTAGGATGACTTTTTTAATTGACGAAATTTATCGATAAAATTTCACATCTTGTAGCTTAACGTTTGAAACAAGTTCCGAGTTGCCGGGATGAAACTTCATGCCAGTTCGGGTGAAGATCATCAAAAAGAGTCTCGTTGTACAATTGCTTTCGTACAACAAAACAAAAACACACTTGTTTTTGCTCTTTTTCATCTTTCTCGCAAATCTGTCAGTCGCCAACGAGAGCTAATAGCGCGAACACTCTGTGTACAATTCGAATTGAAATTGTCCGATGGTGCGAATTCTCGTCAGAATCGAGTGAGTGATGCTCAACAAAGGAAAGGACCTGCTGGTTGCGTGCCTTAGTTAGCTTGCCTCCCCCTCCCCGTATATCAGAATAATTTTCCATAGATCCGTAGCACATGGTCGAGACTCGCGGGCTCGTTCTAGTTAACTTCGTTGTCTATCCGGATTCTAATCAGACCTGAACGCAACGTGCACGGCGCATAAACGGCCCGATAGAATCCCAGTAGAGGCGTGTTCACCGATCGCGAGAAATCGAACGAACCGTCTGCGAACGCCACGCTGTGTGTTCATGTACGTATGTTGTATGCACACACATATACATACAGAGGCATGTACTTTATACTTACATACGACGAGGAGAATGTAGTGACACACACGATCGTGCGACTATGCGAGAATTAAGGGAAGATCAAAAGCCACCCCTCTCGCGATTCAGATCTCTCTCGTGTTGGATCGAACTTCGAAGAGGGAACGATAGAGAAGCTTTTGGTGTTGTGTCGACTAGACTGTTAGACTATCCATTTACGATTGTACTTATGGTAGAGGTTGAAGAGGAGATTAGAATAGTGACGAGGGGGATAATCCCCCCCTCGTTTTCCAGTAGTAGTTTCGTCGTTTACGCCTGTCCCTGTCCGATAACCGTAGAGAGATCAAAGAAGCGTAGCTCCAAACGTTGCGGAAGAGTTTGTTAGACGTAGTCGTGGCAGACAGTGCTGTAGCGAGATTCACTTTACTTTGAATGGGAAATGAATTGGACATTTTCATGGATTGAAGAAGTTGATCCCTT
Organism: Lepidotrigona ventralis hoosana; assembly: GCA_002806875.1. NCBI lineage: Eukaryota > Metazoa > Arthropoda > Insecta > Hymenoptera > Apidae > Lepidotrigona > Lepidotrigona ventralis. Next base: position 4,218 of record NIPQ01091788.1, read on the forward strand.
GTGGTCTTGGTGGTGGTGCTCGACATTTTGTTCCAATTCTCAAAAGCTTAATAATGTACTTACTTCAGGTAGAATTTTGTAATTATACTTCTGCGGAGTGGAAACTTTTATTTTCTTTTTTTACGATTTAAGAAAAGTATATTTCGACTGTTAAAAAAACTCTCAGGAGAATCGGAGTCAGGCGTAATAAAATGTCGAGGCAGGATCACAGAGGATCACAATCGGGAGACTAATTTTTTCCAAAAATTATTAAACCTCAAATTAAATCTCGTAATTACGAGTACCGTGACTTGCTCGATAATTCCAACGTCCTCTCGATCGTCACTTATCGCAGTGAGTCGGCATCGAGATGATAACGATTGCCGAACGATCTCGAAGGCGTCGAGGACACGCTAATAATGCTATATACGGTGCGAAAATAGAAAGCCCGTACAACAAACGCGTGCGTAATACGATTTATCTCGCTATTTATATACAAGACGAGGCTAGGAAACTTTCTCAAAACAAAGTATGACGCTTCACGCATAAGCCAACACTTGCTACGGTACTGACGTCAGCTTTTGTAGCGTTAACTCGTTTGATAAATACCCCATCTTTTACGATACATAGGCACCAGTTCTGAAACTCTTCTCCAATTAATCGTTTCGACTTCCATGAGTATTATCGATGTTTTCTTGCAATCCTTCGCGCCGCGCGCGCCACGACTGCGACGTGTACTAACAACATGCCGATTTGTGTTTCAGCATTGAAACATTCCCCGTCGAAGAGAAAAAGCATCACCAGGCCTCTCAGGCCCCTGGACGGCGACTTCGATTCAACCGGTGAGTCTGTTCGATGGTTCATGTACTCGTTGAACATTTATATTCTCCTTTCTTTTTGTTTTTTTTTTCCGGATATCTGTTACTATTGGTCCGTTTCGTACGCTTCGCGTGGTCTCACGATGATCACTGGTTCAGCGACTTCCGGACCGGTTCGATGATCTCGAGCAAGTTCTTCTTCAGCAAGAACTATCTAGAAAGTTACAGTACGTAACGATACTGTATATAAATTTGCTGAAAGAATAAATTTCCCTTTCAATATCTGTCTGATACAGACAGCTGAATTATTTTGTCTATCGAAAGTACATACATCTCGTTACAAGACGAAAGAGGCTGCCGTCAAGTTCGATCGTCGGTCGAGAAATCGAACGCGGCCCGAAGGTCGTGCGAACGATATATACGAACGGAGATATATTCCACGATTTCATTATTGGCTTTGCGCTGAATTTCACATGTGTAGCCAGGCACAGCGATCAGTACAATAAACTTAGATCCGGCATACCAAAGTTCCCCGTGTCCAAAACGTTCACCACGATCCCTGTCTGCGACGGCGCCACGAAATACCATTGAACCACCGTCCCTTATCAGCCGTTCCCTTTGACAAGATATACTCTGCCGCTTTTACGAAGATTGCTCGCGCGTGCTTTCCACGTGTTGGTTCCACGTGCCGCCTATTCGTACTTCGTGTGTTGGTAGGTAATCCATTATTCTACGATCCTATTAACCCTGCGGTGGTCGCGGTACGTCTGACAGGTTCGCACGCGAGGATCTGGCGGAATTGAAAATTATGCATAGACGCGGACGTTTCGAGAAAGTCAGGAAAGAGAAAATTGGAGAAAATAGGAGAAAATAGAATAGGGTGTGATAGTAAAGGATTGGGAAAAAGGAAGGAAGGAATGAGGATGTGCAAAGAAAGATTAGATTAGCAGGAATGATGTAGCAATCTGGTTTTTTTNTTTTTGTTTTTTTTTTTTTTTTTTTTTTGTTAAGAAACCCAAATAGATCGCGACTTCCGCAGGATTAAGCATGAATGACCATCTCGTACGAGTAAGACTGGGAAATAGTATCGTTTCCCGTCTCAATTTCACTCTCATCTCGCAACTGGTTCGACGACGAACTTTCAAGTAATCACACCGCGCTACTTACAATACTTACGGAATCGTGAATCCAACGCATCGATTTAATAAATCGTCGACGATGAAGCTAAAAGTATTGAAAAACGAGACATCGTTGCGATTCGATTCTTATCGTGAATTGTTGCGTATGTCGAGAATATCGGGAATACTTTGCGGCTTCTCTATTCCACCTGCCAATCCGTCCCTTCGATACCTCGTTTTTTTTTTCTTTTTTCGATTCTGTCTGCAGACGCAAAGAGCGTACGTATACAGCTTTCTATCGTGAATGTCAGTCGAATGCGCGCATTCCGATCATCGAATCCCTATCTCTCTTTCTCTCTTCTCTCTCTCTCTCTCTCTCTCTTCTTTCTTTTGTTTGCCTCGAACGTCCCTTGCTCGAGTCCCTGTTTTATTTCGGGACACCTTCGATCCGTGACTGGACAGAGAGACTTTGAAAGTCCTAGAATACAATAAAATCGACGCGGACGAGACCGATCGCGGCTGTGTACGATAATCGTACTGACAATGAGAACAACGAGAAGTGGACGTGTGCGTTTTGTGCGCGAGGAACACAAAGATCCGAATGGAAAAACAGATCCGGAAGTTTCTCTGTCCGATCAAGAGTCGCACATATGGTGATACGGTAATGGTACATGGTGTTGTATGGTGGTTTAGCGGTGCCGACAACCGGAACTTCGACAATGCATGCTACGTCACCCACGAAGGCTGGTGAGTCTCATACGATCACTTATTTTCCTAATATCCGTTTTATTTATATTCTGATGGTGTTACCATCGCGGTCTTTCTTGTGCCGATTTAACTTGTCCAATTCCTCGAAGAATTCTGTTGCATCTAGTAAAAAAACGGTGAAAAAAAAAGAAAAAAAATAAATAAATAAATGAAAATAGTAACAGGAACATGTATGTGATAGAGAGATATTACCGAATCGATCTTGTTGTCGATGATAAAATAGTTTTGAATCGTAGCCACCCGTTGTTGTTATTATACCGTTGTTGCGTATTAATATTTTCTCTCTGAACGAGCGATGTCACGTTGCTTCGAATTATCCTACTTGTTACATGTGGAGAATTCGTAGAAAGTCTGCGATTTAAAATGAATCGTAGCGGACGTCAAACGCGCACGCGACGCGAACAAAAAGATTTGATCGAAGCAACGTTGCACGATTCGTATCGCCACGCGACCTCTCACTCACCCAGCTTCTCTGTTTCTGTCTGCCCCCGTCTCTCTGTCTCTCTCTGTCTCTTTATCCCGACTCGATCACCGTTGCCGCTGCACGCGCAACCACCCTCGTGGCGTTCGAATCCGGCCCGTTTCCGGGCGACGTCGTGCCGACGCCGTTGGAAACCGCCACCCGACGAGGACGACGCGAAAAAAACAGTGACCCCGACAGACCCTGCGATCAGCACGACCAGCACGGTGATGTCGACCGGTTCGGCGCCGATCGCCACCTCCACCCCGGTGAACTTCGCCGCGGGCCCGGTGAGCCCGCCTCCGTTGACCTTGGCCGCCGGTCCGGGCCCACCTCATCAAGAACAACCGGTGGTGACGACCTCAGCGGCCAAGGTCACGAGCTATCCAGCCGTACTGAAGGGCAGGACCGCCGCCAGTCCACCGAATCCGAATCTGGTACCCTCCGGCAAGATTCCACCCCCCGTCCCTCCGAGAGGCACCGGTCAATCGAGGACCGCGAGGTCCTCCGAGGAGCACCGTGGCCCTGCAACAGCCACCTCCACGTCCTCGATGACATCCAGCCGAGGTGACGAAGCAGCCATAATCACGAGATACCGCTTGCATGAAAGTTCGAGCATCCTGCACCATCTCCCCACACCCGATTACATTTCTACTTCTACCGTTTCTGCTGCGTCCGCCGTCACTACTACTACTACTACTACTACTACTACTACTACTACTAACTACTCTGCTGTCGCTGCTACGTGTACTACCACCTCTTCTTTGCTCTTCTCCGCCGGTACCACTACTACTACCGCCGCAAACTGTCACCCCGATTCTAACAATGCTATCGACACAACCGCCACTTGTACATCCAATACCACCGACGTGATGATGTTGCATGCGCGAACATCGACTCCCGCGTACTTACCCCCGCGATACGAGAGCCTGGCGTTCTACGAACGAACGAGGGACCTGGTCGCGGCAGCCTTCGAGAGCATCCACGAGGAACGAACAACGCCGAGGGCAACGACGCGTTGGAACAACGACCGCTGGCCGGTCGAGGATTTCTACCAAGAGGAGGAGGAATTCGTGAGCGTGGAGCAGGTCGACGGTTCGTACGTGATCAGAACCAGCCCGTACCCGTTCAGGCCCGAGAGAGGGAACTTCGTGCGAACGGAGAGGAACGTCTCGGCGAATCGCGAGTCTGCCGTAGCCAGCGAGGAGGAGGAAGAGGAGGAAAAAGAGGAGAGGAGGAGGAGAGCCACGAGCTCGAGGGCCGAGCACATGGCCAAGTTCACGTACTTCTTGAACCCCGCGTCTAGACCAGAGCTAATGAACTACAAGATGTCGCGCAAGGACAAAAAGCACTCGGAGACGTACTACGAGCGAATGAAGAGGAAACAGAGGGAGCTCGAGGCCTCGATCGCCACCATCACGACCATCGCCCAGAGAAGCAAGGTCGAGGAAAGATCGATCGCTACGATGAGCAAGCAGCAGGAAAAGCTGCCCGAGAAGAGGATCGAAATTCAGAGATTGATGGAGCGGAGAAGAGACAGCAAGTTGTTGAGGAAAATCAGAGAAAAGTCTGCTCGGACGAAGAAGAAGCTCGCTCCCGAACTGTCGCCTCCCGGAGCGCAAGCTTTTTTCGGCACGAACGACAACTTCGAATATCTCGAGAGGAAGAAGAGCGTGACAGAGCCGCGTCTGGATCCTCTGAATCCTGATTATGGGAACAGCGAGCGCGACGTAAGAACATTGGAAAGTAAAGGACAACAGATTGTTCACAAAGGCGATAAAAGAAACTTCTTGGTCACGAAAGTTGACGAGAAAGTTCCGATAAAATTGAAGAACATCCAGACGGTTTATTCGTCTGAGCAGCTTCGAGAGAGAAGCGACACTAAAGTTGATGAAAAGTTGATGGTGTCTAACAAAGTTAAAGTAGATCGAGCAAGTGATCAGATCGGAAATCCCATCTCTAGAATCGAACAACTGACCAAGAATAAGAACGAGAAAGTCAACGTTCTGGAGTCACCGATCAAATCTGATGGATCGAAAGGCATTCTGATACCCAATAGTTCTTTCTTGCACGGCTATCAAAGATCTCCAAAGAGAAGGCTGTAGTCGAGACAGAGCTAAATTTTATCGCCTGTTTTGTCAACGTAAAGGGACCAGAATATATAAAATATATCTCGATCGAGAACTTGGCGAAAACTCAGTCGAAGTCGATCTCGTATAGATCTCGCGGGAGGAACCGAAGGAAAATTCGATCGGGAAACACCGTGGAAAAACACTAGGCTGGCCATATACTCTAAAAAAACAAACTTTTCTCTCCTGCATGCGCAAATACACCTCAAGTTACTCTGTTTCTGTTTCTTCATCTCTCATCACTCGATCTCTCTCACGATCTGTCAGTTTGTAACTTTAACCTTGACGTTGACTAAAANTTTCAAAAAAAAAAAAAAAAAAAAAAAAGACTCACATGCAGAAACAAGAAATATTTTTTCCCACTGTTACTTCTATGAGAACGAAAGGAGCTGGTAGCTTTAATGTTTTACGTATTTTCTACCACTAGATGATGCACTTTTGTCGTTACTGTTTTATCGTGTACTCTGAACTCGATGCCGTATCAACGTCGATTTTATGGCGTCGACGAGGTATCGTTCAAATTATCGGGAACCGACTGTCCCCGGCACGCAGAGGTTCCACGTTTGCGAATGTAGTGCGTGTAAGAATTGGTTTCTTTCTTCTCTCTGGATTCCAGTGTACTCCTGCATGCGTAGCGATCTTTTATCCGTTGTTAGGAATCCGATGTAAAAAAAGAACAGACGTAACTCGCGAATTAGACGAAATTTATTCATTTATTTAGAAAAAAAAAAAAAAAAAAAAAAAAAAAAAAAAAAAAAATTTTAAATATNAAATTTTCTACTCATTCAGTACTTGTTGTTCAACACCTGACAAATATTATTATTATTAATTTACTACAACAGTAGACAACATTTTTGGAGTTTTTCTCTTTCCTGAGAAATCCTTCAAACATTTGCAGTAGCAAAGATTTCGATGTGTATGCTAGAAGTTTTTTCAGATCTTCTGGAAGCTTAGATAATATTTTACTCTAATTTGGACACTATTGTCTGCGACGAGGAAAATCTACGATACGGACAGTTACGTCTATATCTGAAAAGTATATTTGAAAACTTTCAAGCCCGTTGAAACGTCATTTCGTCGTCTGAACGGAACGCGGAGTCTTATCGGTGTGTTTGTATGGTGTGCTCTCTGTAAAACCCACAATAAAGGGACGTTCGCACGAGTGTACTATCTATGGTGCAAATACCATGCATTTTTTTCTCAAGCTAATTATCGACCTGCCTTGTGACATGCTGGCTAACAAATAAGTAGCTTGCTGTTTGTGCACCTCTGTAGACACGCAAGTAGACGAAGCTTTAAAACTGTGTATTGCAACTGCCTTTGTACCATTACATTCGAGTTAGAATGGCTTATTTGAACTGACTTCAGTAGGAAGTGCTTACCAATTTCTAACGTCACGATCATTCACACCGGTAAAATCATTTGACAGATTGAATGACAAGAAGAAAGAAAAAGAATCGCCAGAGCACGCTTGTGCAGTACGCACCGTTTATTGTTCGTTGTTTGGTAAACGTTAGAAATGCTCGTGTCGCTGCTCTTTAGCGACTGCTTACTGTGATCACTGGTAACGCAGCGTCTCAAGTAGATAGTATTCGAACCCTTTTCTAATCTCCCGTTGGAAAAGTACAGTTCACAATTTTTCACACCTATTTTTTAACCGAACGAAATAAACGTGCCACGAACACGCAAGATTTTCATCGTGGACTTATTACTTATTCCAAGTATTTTACATGAAGTAAAGGCAAATGAAGGAGGAATGCAACATTAAGTAATCTTCATTTGTTTGCTTGAACACGACGTAAAAGACATTTGTGTTGTGAAATTTGGTAAGAGTTGCTGAAAGATTTCTTGGAAATAGTTCTCTCTTTTTTTTCTTCTTTTCTTTATTTTTTGGCCTGCGACGAGCGAGGCCTTTCCACGCTAACGACCCACCCCCTGTCCTTAGAACCCTTGACGACGAAGCAAGCACATTATACTGTGTTCATTAGGGCTAACTGTAGTGCGCTTTTTGTAGGTGGCACCCTTCCTTCCACTTGTTCCACCCCGCCCCCGCCCTTTGACGATGCAGTGCGCTCAAACGACCAAACCCTGGCTTCTGGCGGTCAACTTCAACAGGGTGCACCGACCACCATCTTAGCAAGCAGTCTAAGCAGTGCTCAGCCCAAGCAGAACAAGGTTGTGCACCACGTCACCCTCACAAAGACTTATCACGATGCCGTGAGGTGAGCCAACTCTTATTCCTCCCCTTGATTTGCCACTTGTTCGTAGAAATCAATGTTCATCGCAGAACAATAGTATTAGACTATAAAGAAAGTCCAAGAGACGAATGCAGGATCATATCTACGATAAAATTCCGTTAAATTTATACGAACTTGAAATAAATGGATCATGGTTGGAATGTAGTTGGAATTCAAATAATTCAGTGTGAATATAAAAGAGTTTCTATTACTATTTCTAGGACTAGGAATTCAAATAAAGTTTGTTTGATTCAGAGTCGGCTAACTGGCGGCCCTTTGCCCCTACTTTCCTGATCGCTAGCGCTACCCCCCTCCTCTACTGCACTCTCTCAGTCTGTTGATTTCCCTACCAAGCAAGCGGAGAGATCGACGCAATGGAGGGGATAGCGCTAACGACCAAGAAAGTAGGGGCAAGGCCGCCAGTTAGTCGACTTTGATTTGATTGATGCATAATTTGATTGAAATTCGTCTCACATTAAATTATAATATGACATTTAGTAAGTAAATTATCGACACTCGTAGCTATTCCTTTTGTATGTCAGTCAGTTTCCGAGCAATCCTTTAATTATTTTGATGGCCGTGAAAATGTCCGACGTAAAATTCACGTGAACAGACTCTTGATGCCTCGTGGAATCGATATTTCAGCATATCGGACGTGCATTTGGAAAGCAGCGGTAGCGGAAGCGGAAGCGGCGGGAGGGAAACGAAGTCTTCGTTGAGCGTGGAAAGCGGTGGCAGCAGTCGAGGCGGCGGCGGTTTGACCTGGACACCACCGGCAGGCAGTGCCGAGGGTTCAACGCCTACCTGGACAGAGGGCACGCCGTCCTTCACCGAGAGCTCGAGCAGCGGTGACGCAGGTAAGTTCCCGTACGCGCTCAACATCTACTACGCCACCTGAAGGCTCCCACTACGTGCCTCGAGGATCCCTTCGTTCTCTTCTTCTTCTTCTTCTTTTTCTTCTTATTCTTCTTATTCTTCTTATTCTTATTCTTATTCTTCGTGCTCTTATTCTTATTCTCGTCGACCTTCGCGGCGAAAGGATTTGCATCGGGCGTGACCGTCCCTTTGATTGCCCTGTTTATAGTCCCTTGAAGTTTCTTGAAGAGAATTTTGGGGAAATTGAATTGAGTGAAATTTCGAAGTCTCTTGCTCGCCGATCCGGAAATATCTATAGAGTCGAATGGTGCAAGTTTTTTCGTACATTTTACAAGTCTATTTCTATTCGTGTAAAATTACAATTGTTAAATTGCACCCGTACCAGCAAGGCTATAAAATAATTATCACTACGTCAGTTTGACCAGTAACTATAAACCACCATTAAAATAATGTACAATTTGACAGAAATAGCTGATTTGTGAAGTGTACGAGAATTTTGTTCCTTTAAAATTCTTTGATAGTCGTCCATACTTTTATCAGATTTTATTATACATAAATTAATCCTAGGCTGATCCGTAGTAAAAAGGCAGATGCTCGAGCCCAGCTTGAAACACACATAAATCGAGCGATCTGCACTCGTTCTTCTCCTAAAAAAAAGTATCGGATAATTAAACGACAAAACGTACAGAGTTAATCCAACGAGTGAGATTATACTTTAAAATCGGGGTTNGATAGCTGACTCAACTCGACTCGAACACTACCCGCTAGAAAAAAAAAAAAACACGTATCCACGCTCCGGCGATCGAGCAACTACAACGCAGGCTGACCTTTCTTTTGCATCTGTGACGATTAACGATAATTTTAGGTTGCCCAACCACGCCGATCAGGGGTAGCCAGCGTCAGGATGACGGAGGGAGAATCGTCACAACCGTCGAGGAGGCGCTGGCAAGTCTTACTACGGAAATGGTAAGTTGGTAATCGTAGCTTTGAACGATTGGTCACTTGAAAGGATATGGTCCCGATAGTCAGCGATTGTATCGTTATTACTTGCTAATTCAAACTCAAAATATTACAATACAAAACTTAATTAAAAATTTATATATATATATATGATTAAATTTAATAAAATTTAATATATAATTAAATTAAAAAGTTCAAACTTATTATATTTTGTAGAAATTCTATTGAATGAAATTTTAAAGTTCATAAAGCTTTCGGACCACTCTTCTCTTCTCTTCGAATCACATCGAAAGAGAATTAACCACGACTTTGTTGCCCTGTTTATAAAAAAAAAAATTAGGCTCACAGTCTCTGACTATCGTTGTCGTATCTTTCTCGATCGATTCCTCGAGGCGGTAAGTGTAGAATCAGAGCCCCGGTGACCGATCGATCGGACTGTGTAAATGTTTCCCCCCCGAGTGGCCGAGGGTTTTTGTAACTAATGAACAACCCCCAGGACGATGACGCGTCGCGAAACACCCACGCAACGCGATCGTCTAAATCGTCTAGAAAGGACAGAAAAAGAAAGGAAGAAAAAAAAAAGAAAAAGAAAAAAACGATCTTAACCTCGTGTCTATGTTTCTCGTCTACACACGTTTCGTGTCTGTGTCTTCGGGTTCTCCCTGTCTTTTGTGCCGAATCCACGAAGAAGCACCGATTCGATCGCGCACGGAACGTTCCAAGGCGATGATTTTTCAAATCGCCATTCAAACTTTCATTTTACAATTGAAATACCCACTCGTCTTCACCTTGACGAAAGATGCATGAGAGAGTTTTCTGTTTGAGATATTCCTCTTTTGCTTTGAGCATCTTGGACTGAACTTTAGTATAGTTTGATCTTTTAGCGATCGTTTTATAATACATATCTCCCGTAGAGGAAGTTGCATGCGAAGGGTTAGAGCTCTAGAGAAGTATATTTCTTTTACCTTGATACCATGAAATTTTATTCTTTGTTCCTAATCGGTTGACCGTTCGAGACTGGCGTCCACGAACAATATGGCGTTTTTTTCTTTTTATAATTCAGTTATCTGGTTGCAATTCCAGGTACAGTTATTCAACTATTTACTAGATTTAAAATTAGAGATTTGCATTTGATCATCTACGTTCTATATTTGCATCTGGTAGGTCTACAGTCTATTTTACACTTGTACGACTGATTAGAGTAGTTATTTCGATACAATCTGGATAAGAAGAAGCACATTTTTTCCCCCCGCACGGAGCTCCTCGTTTCTGAACAAATTCATTTCCGATCCTCTCTACGTGAAACACATTTGTCGCTCGCAGAAATAAATTTATTCAAAGATAAAAAAACTTCGTAGGTCAAAAATAATTTCCATTCTCGCTCGTGTCTCGCGCCGTAAATCATCTTTTAGATCACTGGAAGCTAGTTTTCGAAACTAGCACTGCGCTAATCGTGAGTACAGTTGAAACCGATTTCGAACAAAGAAGAGTCCGCGTTCCACACGGAACAAAGAGGGGTCATCGAATCGAATCGAATCGAAGCGATCTGATTCACTTTCCTCCACGCAACTTTTTTGCCCCCGTCCCGTTGCGACACACGCGTGAAATTTGCCTGCGTACGCGCGAATCGTTGTCGTGCGTCGTGAAGAAAGAAATTCGCGTCAGCGTTTAATCGACGCGTGCATTTTTTTAAGCGAGAATTATATAAACAAGCTCGAGGGTTTTTGCAACGCGCGAAAGAATGCCGTGTGCACGTACGCGAGAGCCTCAATCTCGTGGAACACACAGTCGGCCGGGTAATTCCGTATTAACCTAGTATTGGTATTGCTGTCTGTCGGCAAGAATTCGCCCTGCTCGAACGTCTCGAAAGAGTCTGATCGTCCTGAAAGATACATTCACTGTCACTTTGTCTCTCAAAACGAATCTCACGAGTCTCACGAGTCTGCAGAAATGATCGATCCCGTAACATCCGTGTGAGTTTGAATACTTCGAAAAATAAGATAATATGCCTTGGAACGATCCGTGCGAAATGATCAGATTATCTGAAAGGTTTCTCTATTTCCTCAAATGCAGGAGATACTGCAGCACGAGTGAATGCAACTCGTCCGTCTAACCTGCTCTGTCAGTTCAGTTTGGATTTGGTCTGGCTGCGCCGTCGTAGCGACGAATCTTCGAATGAAAGAAATCGCAAAAAAAAAAAAACGATAAGACAAAGAGAAAGAGAAAGAGACGAACTTGAACGGAATAGATCAGTAGAGGGAAAGGTGGTTCGTGGTGTCGCGAATCAAGACGGATCGTCGGAGAAGAAGTCGAACAAAGACAGGGGCGACACATCATCGCGTTCGATTCATTATGTATGTACTTAACGAACTATGGCGATCGAAAGAGATATTCGTCTCGATTCGCGAGTTCTCCAGGTGTTGATCGTCATCAACGCGCGTCAAATCTTGCATTTAATCGTGCTGAATGGGACGATAACGAACAAACGAATTTAAATAGGCGCGCTCTCGCGAGGCGACGAACAATTGAGAAGATTCGAAAGAGCTTTGGAGCTGATGATAGGCCAGCAAGCTTACGTGATAAAACTCGGCCTAGCAATATTAAAAGGACTGTATAATACTCGACATATAGTTCATTCGTAGTCCGAACACCCTGCGTGGAGCATTCAAGAATCCATCGTTACAACGTTGTTTCTTTTTGTACGTTGAGTACTCGTCGGTATCGATTCAGTTTCCGATCGATAGATGTTGCTGAACTTAATAACGTCACGTGTTCTAGTCGGAATTATTCTCATTGTTTCCGAAATTTTTCACATTTCTTTTTAAATTGCGACGTGAATCCTCATTTTTATTAATCACTGTCTTTAAGCCGATCTCCATTTATCTGTAAAATCTATAGAATCTTTTCATTTCTGTTATTTATTGATTAATAATTCTATTTTAGTCAGTTCAGTTAAGCAAATTGTCCTTTTTTTTTTCGTTTTTGTCTCTACTAAAATTCTCGCAAGTTCTCTCTAGAATTTTTCCAAATTTTTGCAGAAGTCTTATTTAGTTTCCATCGAAAAATTTATCGAAAATTTACAGTACACACAATTAATTGATTCATTCACTCTTTTAGCTAATGATACATTCTTTTTTTTTTTTTTTAAGGAAAAAACACGTGGCGTTATNCTGGTTCTCTCGCTTGTTCGTGTTCGACATTTACGTAGCTGTAAAAAAAAAAAGTTACATGATCATCGAATCAGCGATCTTTACGAGTGACGCTCGGTTTGAACGCCGAAGTTGTCGCGGTGTACGTATATTTACTCATTATATACCTCTTATAGTAACTGACAATTACCTGTTGTTACGTCAGTTAGTTGTAAACGTTGAGAGGAAGGTGTAGAACGAGGAGAACGAAAGAATCCGCGAATAACAAGAGACATGTAAATAATACCTACGATCTAATTCGGACAACAACAGTCCTCAATACCGTTTTTATTACCGATATAATATAATCGCCGATCCTGTACATGTACCTATGTCTGTGTCTCACGTTCTGTCTGTCTGTCTGTCTCTTGTACCTAACTATACATATGTACACACATTAAACGAAACGTGTATTACCGCATTTAATCGTCGAGATTGTCGGCGAGTTCTGGAATTCGATCGGAGATTCAACAATTTCAAAAGAATTTACAGAGTCTGTTATTGTACTAATTGTTAGAGTACGGAGATAACTCTGCAAAGCAGAAATTTTTAGATGACCACAGTGGAAAACTTGTAAAATTTCGTCGAGTTCGATTCTTTGAAGTTTTTCCAAACTTAGAAAGATCTTGAAACAAGCGATTCCATTCAGTTTTCGAGAATGTTTTATACCAGTGGTTCCATTTAGTACCCTTCCTCCACTCATCCCTCAAAGAAGTTTGCTTTTTTTTTTAATTTTGTGTTTTTATTTTAATTTAATTTTTGCTTTTAACTCCTTTTTTTCTTTTGATGTTTTCCGCTATTATATAATATTATTTTCGCGTAGCCCCGAGTTGGGAACCGCTGTCCTGTATTAATAAGTTAACAAACGCAAATCTCTTAAAATTTTAACAAAGGGAAGTCCTCGAAGCGCGAAATTAATTCCGGAATCCATCCAATGATCTCGACGCATATTATAAATATAGCAACTGGTGCAAACTGTATTATACGCGATACGACAAACAAAAACGATTGACGGGGGTCCCGATGATATCATGTACGAATATATATATATATATATATATATATATATATATATATATATATATATATTTTATATAAACNATATATACACTATAGTAGTCGCAGAGCAAACGTAGAAAGAAGAAAATATGTAAACGCATATACGTTGCTAATAACAGGCGTGAAGGAGAGTTATCGCGAACGTTTTGAAGAAAAAACCAAAATGTTGTTCAATTAACACATACATACATGTATAATGAATATATTGTCCTCGATAAAACGCTTTCGACAGTGGACACGTTGTATTTAAAAAAGAAAGAAAGAAAAAAAAAATGGTGGTAAAAATCTAGTCGCAATCTCGGTGATCTGTCCCGTGTTGTTCTTCTTTCTCCGAGAACACTGTTTCTCTAGTAGCTTTAAGCTCGTGTCCTCTCGCTCTTTACGTTAATTTTTGTGGAGAACAAAATGAAGATTGAACTTCGTCTAAGTTAGCCTAACTGTTCCGTTTTTGTTCGCTGATAGACGAGCGATAAAGAGCGTGTTTCGAAGTTACAACGACGGCTAGGTAACACGCGTGTTCTTTTTTCTCTTTCTCGGTTCTTGTTTTTTTTCTTTTTCTTCTTTTTTTTTTTTTTTTTTAAATTTTGGTTTTANGATTCAACCGTTGAAATTGCCGGAGGGCAAACACAAACTTTCACGAATGCGTTTCGATAATCAGTCGGTGTGGAACCTATTCCTCAGTGTTTTACACTGATCTCGCTCGTTTCCAACGAAGAAACTCAATTTATTTCTATATTGCGATCGACTTCCAACGAGGAAACGTAACGACCGTTAGTGTTACTCCGTATAAGTAAGCAGACGCTTACGCTTACTAAACTTAGGCGTCATTGTTGCTTCGTTGCCTCTGAAAATTTCAAAGGTTAAATCGATGGAAGGGAGCATTCAGACCGAGAGAGAAAAGAGAGAAAAAAAAAGGACAGAAAATAAAACACTAAAGCTTGAAAACTCGTAGCTTTGTTAACTCGAGAATACTCTTTCGATGGAGTATTCGTGTATTATCATTCTTGTTATATATATATATATACATATATATATATAACAAGTATATATATATATATATATATATATTTATCGTAGCTATTATACGAAAAGATATAGTATACCAGTGTTTATTAGCAATCTTGAAAGTGTGATATTTTTTTAACGAAACATATCGCATCGTATCGTACTTTTCGAGTTCTACGAGTAATTTCAATGCTTGCACTTGGAGGAACGCTCCGTGTATAGGTGTTCAGGGAGGATTAAGACGAAACGAAGTCAGATGATCGATGGAGGAAATCGCGTGTCTGCGCTTGGTGGAGATGTCTCGTGCCAATTAAACTGTTACTCCCCTTTCAACCCCGTGAGAATGGAAGACTCGTGTTTCGAGTAATGAAACGGACGCGTTTCGACGACCGATTTCGAGGATCGATCGTTGATAAATTTCTCTGAGCGGCCAGTCCAATCGAAGATCCGTCGCTGTTTACGCTTCTCTTTGTCGCAAGGAATTCAATTCTTTGTTTCTGTCGGTGTTTCCGGCCGTTCGCAAGCTGTTCAACCCCTTAAGCTAATCTTCTTCTACTTTGAGAATGTGCACTGGTGTGCTTAATTAAGCACAAATACTAGAATATACTGGACGAGTTGAGTTAAATTATTAAAAAATGATAGATATTTTTTGGTGTTTCTTTGAAAATTTTTTAATTTTATTGGTATTACGATTATAGCTGCAGAGCTTGACGTTTTATCTTTTGAAAATTATTCCGTAAGAAGGAACCGTTAAAAGTTCAAAATGTGGAGATTTTCATCAATTCATAAAAAGAAGTGATTGGAGATAAATTTAATTTGTTTTTGCACTGTATCGATTGCATTCTATCTTCGAACAATTCCCGTTATTTTCAAGTGCATATTTTCTTTCTTTGTTTCGTTGCCTTGAAATATTCTAAAGTATGCTGAAATTACAAATTTACATAATTTTTTTTACTTAAATTTTACAATGCAAAGGCGAATTTTTTTCTACGTGACGAATATACTCGACATAAACGCTTAAGGGGTTAATCCCGTTTCCACCGTGGCATTTTACTTGTGTTGTGTGCGCTTTGAACCGCAGCATCGTGTTAACTCTTGTGCTCCGGGATTAACCATTTGCTGTCTTTGATTAACTCGGTTCATCGAAGTTTTATCTGTGTTTCACACGTCACTCTCTGTTCTCTCCTGTTTCGTGTGTGTGTGTGTGTGTGTCTCCGTTTCCATTTGTTTATCCCCTTACAATCAGCCGATATCGATCGATCGATTTAACACGCTGTTAATTGGCTAATCTTGCTCCCGTTTCGTCCCTCATTCGTACGAAGCAAGTTCGAGTCGAACCGCGAGAAAAGAAAAGAAAAAAAAAACGAATTGATCGTCCGTAAATGTTTTCACCGAAAGGAGTGCGAGGTGATTTAACGAGCTGAAGGGAATTGTTTTCTTGTGTGCTGGGATTCAGAAAGGAACGAACGACGCGAGGAACGATTTCATGGAACAGAGAAGGTCCCATTCGATGTACAATCAAGTGAGAACGAGTTTCAAACGTGCCAGCGCGAGCCACGTGTCGATCATGAGGAGCATGCAAAGAGTGTTAAAGGTACAACGCAGGGAGCCTTGAGGATCCAAAGAAGCGGCACTGGCAAAGTAGATCGAAATTTTTCGAACAACAAATTGCGACGAAGTTGCAAGAACAAAAATAGGAAACCGGGATTAGAAAGAACCAGAGAGACAGATTTTAATCATCGAGATCTGTGATCTGTGTGAAGACATTGATCTTCAAATAGAACGACATTCTTATTGTCGTGTACTCAATCATCTTTTTTTTTTTTTTTTTTTAAAAAAAANGAACGTAGGTAATGAACGAAAAATTATTTAGGCTGTTTAACCGGTTTGAACGACAATGTAACTTCGATCTTAATCCTCTCGTGACTGTAGATCACAGCCTTGCGTCTAAGTGTCTACTTAATTAACTGCGTAAGACTTTTCGTTGCATCGTCATACTTTTTTTTTGTCATAATCGTATGAACGAATGAAAGAAAGAAAGAAAAAAAAGAAGAGCCTCGCATTAAGGAAATTGTCGAAGGCAATGTCACGACCGATAAGAGGAAAAAAACTATTGACTTTCTCGCGTGGTTTTGTAACATAATTGATACAAACATGCCAAGAAGATGGCCGGTGATTTTTCGCGACCGTTCGCAACTTTCCTCCTCCTCTCGTTTCTTTCTTTTTTTTTTTCAAATTGTCGAGACTTCGAGCTTAATAACATTTGGAGGACAAGGCAAAAGGAACAAAAAAAAAAAAAAAATTTAGATATTTCGATTCTTTCGCAGTTCAATACAAAAATTACGCGTTAGCTTCCGCGTTGACGTATTTCACTTCGATTTTATTAATAATAAGAACCGAAAGCCGGTTCGGTTTATTCGTCTTCGAAGAAAGCTACAGAGACTCGATTTGAGTAGATTTCCGTGGGGGAGAATCATGGAAACCACAGGTGCCATTGAGAACGTTCAATTGCGTGAAGAGAGAGAGAGAGAGAGAGAGAGAAATGGATGCATAAGTGAGGTTACAAGAGCAATTACAAGCGATTGCTGGAGTCGCTGGAATAATTAACCCTTTAACCGAGCAGTGCGCGTTAAGAAAATAATCTTTTATTAATCGTACAAACACGTCCGTATCAATATCTCTTACTGCATCTCGCAAATATAATTGCCTGGTTAAAGAGTTAAAACGACTTATGAAACAACAGTTGTGGATCGGTTGCACTCACGCAACTCTCGAGCGACGTATACGTACATTTCTGTCAACATTCTAATTTAAGAGCGACTGGAAACGTTCCACGCTAATGATTTTTTAACTACCCGTAAAGAAGTTCTTTTTTCTTTTTTTTTTTTTTTTTTCGATTTCTTTCCCGTTGCGCGAAAGAGGAAAAATGGCGGATCCAATGTCTGTCTTCGAGAAGATAAGCGAACGTACGTGGAAATATACGTATCAATTAAATACATAGAAATATATACGTACCGATACATTATACATAATGACGTTGAAATGTTGAAGCGAACAATACGAAAAAAAAAGATTCGGATGCGAGCGATCGTTCAGTCGCGTTGTTGCGAGATAAAATTGTCACTTAACCAATGATATTTCGGCAATACATGCTACAATATGATTATGATCACTACCATTATGATTATTACTATCACCATGATTACTGATATTATTTAAATAAAGCAGTTACTATTATTCTTACGACTGTTTCTGTCAAGATGTCTGCGTTTCTTTTTTTTTTTTTTTTTTTTTTTTTTTTTGTAG
>NIPQ01091789.1:0-13190 GCA_002806875.1 Lepidotrigona ventralis hoosana
TATCGTGAATACGAATTCCTACCTGAGTGTGTGTGTGTGTGTGTGTGTGTGTGTGTCTGTTCTTTAAGTGGACGGGAGAACACTGGCCGTTCTTTTTATTTCACTAGAATAATTAAATTCGATCTTTTCGATACTGGATTTTTATACTGAACACCGCAATCTTCTTATTTCGAACGAAATAGAATTTTTTATAATTCTAGTAATTTTCCCCTTTATTAACAATTTTTTTAAAGGTCCATTGGATGGTTCATGCTTTCTCTGAAGAAATGTTTTCGCGCAAGTTCTGGCTTAAAGATATTCTTCCAATAATCGACGATTATTTCCGATTGGACTGATCGTCGACCAGCGTTCGTCCCTTGTTAGAAACAAGCGGAGTAGAATGTTGTTCGCGTATGTTTCGAAGAATGGGGAAAGAAGGTAGAGAACACTGACACATGCGCAAACTGAATCGCCTACCTTTCCGAAAGTTCAGCCTTTTCCTCGGCACGCTCGAAATCCTGTTCCATCATGACTAGTTTTCTGGCGACCTGTGATCAACAGCCACACGTGTCATGCGAAAAGAAGCAAGGATGATGAGGATTTCAAAAAAGGNCAAAAAAAAAAAAAAAAAAAAAAAAAATTATGAACAAAAATGAAAAGAAAACAACAGTTATATCGTAAAAAAAATGCATGCAAATGGCCAGCAGGTATCGGGTCTGCTTCTTCTTCTTCTTCTCCATTGGTCCGCCATCGGTCTGCTGTCGTGACTCGAATCTTACATAGATACTTATTATCCAAGAAAATGGGGTTGAAACGAAATTTCGTAAATAATATGTAAATAGCCAAGGAAACATACAAATTGTTTTATTCTATTAAATCCTCTTCGCACTTCGATTCCATTCTCTCGGATGCAAGGGTTGAAAGAGAGATCTCAGTCATAAGCGATAATGTAAAAATTGGCAATTTCCTTGCAGAAGTTCTCTTCCTTTACAACCAGGAACAATTACTCTGCAGACTCGGGCCTCTCTTTCGAAACCACGATCCGTGAATCGAGATCGATCGCAACTGAGCGGAGGAGACCTCCAACTCAAACAACAGCTATGTGAATGTTTGTTAAAAAGAAAACTCAAAAAAAAAAAAAACAAAAAACAATCGCACTTCCGCACGTGACCAGTGGCTTTTCTAATCGTGTGTGACAAGTGCACATCCACGTGAGAAAGTGGTAGCGAGACAAACAGCGGGGAGAAAATTCGGGGCACAAGGGACGGGCGCACGCTCTCAAAATTCGTAAAAAAGGCAATGTTGTTAATGCAAGGAAAAGAGAAGTGTGGCGACGGAGATTTGTGAGTGATCGATTTTTCATTTCTTTTTTTTTTTGGTTTGTTTCTGAAGAACAACGGGATGCTTACGACTCTCCGGCCTCGGCACGTTCCTCGGCACGTTCTAGATCGGCCTCAACCATGGCCAATTTACGGGCGACCTGTATAAACGACACATACACACGGTTTCTCCTTATGTTTCGTTTCTCTCTCTCTCTCTCTCTCTCTCTCTCTTTCTTTCTTTTTCCAGCAGTCATTCGGCTCGCTTTTTCTCTCTTTCTCTCCCTTTCCGTTTCGTCTTCGCGCCTCGAAAACGTCTTGCCGCCATGAAAACCCGCGTTTCCGACTGGAAGAGCTCGGTCATTTCCCGTCCAAGTGCCTCGTTGTTCCATCGATTCCACATTGGTCTAGTTTTTTTCCTTTTTTCCTTTTTCATTTTCGTTATTTTCGAATTTCTAAACTAACGTATAGCCAGTCGGAAGTGGAACGGATGTTTGGTTGCACAGAGCTGGCGATTGATTAACTTCAAAGATTGATTTCAAAGATTCAAATGGTGGAGTGTAAGACTTTTGTTCGAGCGTTCTCTCATTGTCAGTTATCGTAATGGCAAAAAGAATCTGTCTGTTTGCCTCAAAGGGAAGCCGTACGCAATTAATTACACGTTGAATTTGATTGTAGAATTGCGCGAATATGACAAGTGCTGCAAATTATCTGGCACAGATAAGATTTAAAGATTATATAAATACGTTTCGAGTCACACTGATCGAATCTTTTTATCTCCACTTGAAAAAATTTACCGAAAAAATTTATTTANTCGAATCTTTTTATCTCCACTTGAAAAAATTTACCAAACTTCTCGATCGTTCCAACAACTCCGTCATCACGTTCCATCTATCCGACAGAAAGGAAATAATTTTAATCAAAAATTCTTGTCTCGTCCTTCTAAACTTCGCCAAAAATTCGCGTATTTCCCAGAGGAGACTCGGGATGCGAATCGCGTATCCTTGACCAAGTGGAACGAGTCGGAACCACTTAATCATCTCTTTGTTCCTTCGCAAATATTCTCCCATTTATCCGAGTTAATTTGCCACGCTCGGTTAAAGGGTTAATAG
Organism: Lepidotrigona ventralis hoosana; assembly: GCA_002806875.1. Lineage (NCBI taxonomy): Eukaryota > Metazoa > Arthropoda > Insecta > Hymenoptera > Apidae > Lepidotrigona > Lepidotrigona ventralis. The sequence continues at coordinate 2,411 of NIPQ01091789.1, forward strand.
TATTCCGCGTTCTTGCACCGCGCGACGGGAATCGCAAATATTGAACCAGTGGAACACTAACCGTGAAACGTTCGAGCCAGAGGGAACGAGGAACGAATGAAAAGAGAAACACGGCGTTCAACGAGGCACGAAGAGGCGACAAGTTTTAAACAAAATTCCAGATAGAGTTCGTGGCTCGATGGGATAATCTTAAACGTTCAGATAATCTTTATCGGAGCAGCTCTCTTCCAGCCTGTGTCTAGAAAAACGCATCTCGCGAAGAGGAACAGCGAGAACAGATAAGGAGCGAAGCGAGAGATCGGCACGAACGGATGGAAATACACGTATAATTACACGCAGTAACAGCGAGGTCAACGTGGGGAGAGAGAAAAAAAAAGANCAAAAAAAAAAAAAAAAAAAAAAAAAAAAAGAAAAAAAGAAAAAAAGAAAAAACGAAGGAGAATTCACGCGGCAATTCAACCACGGAATGAAGCTGTTCGCAGCGTTACAGCTCGCTGGAATGTCCCTTTCGTTCGTTCACCACGAAGACCTTTCGTTCTACGCATGCAACCAGCCAGTGTCTTTTATGCGAGCGTGACGCAACCCCTCTCGTACCACTGCTTATCCACGTGACAATCCTTCGTGTCACATCATTCATTTCGATGATTTGCCACTCGATATAGAAGTTTCAAAGTAACACGCGGTATTTGTAGATTTCTTTTCTCTCTTTTTTTTCTTCGAAGCAAAATTAACGAAGATTGGATTATTACGTTGTTAATAAGAAATAATAAATTTCGATCGAAACCAGATTATCTATCTGGAGAAGAATTGAAATTCGCGAAATTTTAATTAAATTCGGCAACGTTTTATCAGGGCGATACAATCGGGCCAAAGCTCTTTTTGACGAGAGGTTCGCGCAACGTTCGCGAATCCCAAAGACGATGGCGTCAAAGACGATAAGCGATCATTGCATCCGGGTTAAAACGCACAACGTTTTAACACACTTGGTTAAGGCTCGTCACTGTTGAGCTTCTGCAATAAACTGTTATGCGTTATGTTAAATCGTTAAAGAGACAAGCGAAGACGAGAATCCTCGCGAGTTTCACCCCGATCGTCACTGCAAACGTTAAGAGGCATTTAGCACACAACAACTTTGATTAGTTTCCAGATGCTTATTAATACGATGACACTCGAGAAAGATAAATGATGAGTCTGATTATGTACAGACGCGTTGAAGTTACAACGATGTTCCTCGAAATACTGGAGATAATAATACCGTTTTACGCGAGAATTTTTATCGAAAATGTTCGACAAATCTGAAGTTATCTTCGATCGTACACCGAATTTATGAACGTTATTCCGTGAATATTATTTTTATATTATTCTCGCAATAATGTTGCAACGTGAAAGCGTAATCAAATGTACAATAGAATTCCAATCGCTGGTGAATGAATGTCGTTATTTCGAATTTCGAATTACTACCGTTGAAGAAAGAAGATGAAAAGTTGAAAATAAATTTTGTTTCTCAATAAGTGGACGTTGAAAAATCGNTATCGAAAATGTTCGACAAATCTGAAGTTATCTTCGATCGTACACCGAATTTATGAACGTTATTCCGTGAATATTATTTTTATATTATTCTCGCAATAATGTTGCAACGTGAAAGCGTAATCAAATGTGCAATAGAATTCCAATCGCTGGTGAATGAATGTCGTTATTTCGAATTTCGAATTACTACCGTTGAAGAAAGAAGATGAAAAGTTGAAAATAAATTTTGTTTCTCAATAAGTGGACGTTGAAGTAAAATCGTACGTCTTATAATCTTTGTAACTTCGACGTCGTCGCGTCGGTGTTGGCACAACCTACCATAACTTGAGATGGATTTTTCGAATATTTTCTCTGAGCTACGTATTCCGAATTCCAGAAAAGCGAAAAGAGGGAGAGTCTTTGGACAAAAAGGCAGCACCATTTTAATCGCGCGGAGGACCGAAAGGCACACAACACAGAATACGCGTTAACCGTGTATTTTTAAACGAAGCCAGCTTCCGATTAAACGAACCGAACACGCGGCATCTATGACGAGATTGAGAAACGATCATCTTTATATGCAAATAAAATTTTTTTTTTTTAAATAAAATTGGCACTTGAAACTTCTTTTTTCTCGTCCCCCCCCTTTTTTTCTTTGTTTCGAACAAACACTTGGAAATCACAGATATTTATACATGCGATTTTTTAATATTTAAGTCGCGCTCAAAACACGTGACACTAATCGTTCATACGCGTGCATCACTTATTTCTTTTATTTAATATTTCTCGAAAAAGGAATTACTTTGAAACACTGCACTTCTTACCAGTAATAGTAGATCGATCAGTCGATTATCTCACTTACTCGACGACGAAATCACAGACGAAAATCATTATATCTTTTCCTTCTTTCTTTTCTTTTTTCCCCCCTTTTTCTCGTTAAATCACTGTTTCGTTATATTTTTTGATTTTTTTTTTTTTTTTTTACCGGAAACGGAGATTTCCTTCGTTTTATACAGAACGAATTCGAACGATCGACGCGAAAGAATCGAAATTCTTCGAACCATTCGATCGAGGTATTCCCGGGAACGAGCGACGCGTCTACCTTCGATCGATCGCCAGACACGTGTTAGTGGATTTTTTCGTTTTCTTTTTCCTTTCTTCCCTTTTTTTTGTTTCTCTCAAATTATATACCGGGTCACGGTGACTTCGAGCACACAGAGAAAAGACAGAGAGTTATGGGGTTAGGCACTATTATCGCGACTATCAACTAGGAACCATCATCATCATCATTATCATCGTTATTTTTATCATGATCATTGTCACTGCAGCCATCACGCTTGTCAGTCGTGGGCTCGCGAACCTCATCGTATTTCTTGTCAGCCTCTTCAGCGAGGAACCTGGCCTCCTTCAGCTGATTCTCGAGGGCGTCCATACGCTCTTCATCGGCCAAGCTGCGATTCTCGAGAATCTTGCGGGCTCTTTAATAATTATCACAGAAGAAGAATCCGGATTAACATACATTGCGAAAGAGAAAGTATTTTTTTGTTTTGTTTTGTTTTAAATTATCGTTCGCTGCGCGCCACGCTTCGTCGCAAGCGAGGGCCCCACGGTGATACAGCACTGCTCGCCAGCTACCTGCTAAAATTCCTGGAAAGATACCTGCGAGAGCCAATTGCTGCCACGTCCTGACAAACCTGAATCTTCCCCCAGCGATTTTATACCACCTCTTCCTCAGAGGGTTTATTTCCACATTCTCGTAGCAGCGGAATTTTAACGTAATAATACGCGTAATAATACGATTACAATTAGTGGAGATTTCAAGTCAACCAATTGCAAGTGACACGTTCATCTCGATAAAATACGGATTCTAGTTGCAAAACACAAACGGAGATAAAAACATAATTTCATTTGATATCGAAAAATATGTACGGTTGGTTCGTCAAGATGAGTACCAAAATGGCTCCCGCAGGTTCGACGCAAAAANTTTGAAATTTTTTTTTTTTTTTTTTCGTTCGCTGGTTCGTGACCCACCTCCTCGTATTTTTTATCCGCCTCCTCGGCAATCAGTTTAGCCTGCGCTAGCTGTTGCTCCAACAGGGACACCCGGTCGTCTTCCATATTGGTACGGTTTTCAAGTGCCTTGCGTATCCTAGTGATCGATTATCATTCGACTTTTAGCATCGGTTCGATCGCCGTTGAAAGAAAGATCATCGACACACAGGCGGAAACAGGTTTTCTCTCGCGGTTGTGAATTTTTTCATTAACCATTTAGAATATATCGCGCGTGATGTTAGCATTCATTGGCATTCGTCATTAACATTCCTGATGCCCGGTGATTTGAACTGATACTCCAAGTGAAAAGCTTGTCCCTGTTTCCTGCTCTTTCATCATCACGATATTAGCATTAATCTTTTCGATATCATTGATATATCTTTCAGATCGTAATANACAAAAAAAAAAAAAAAAAAAAAAAAGAAAAGAAACTTACTCCAGAACGTATAAAACTAGTTAGCTACCAATTTCTTTTTCCGCGAAAAGTGAAACATCGAACACGTCATCGTAAGGTCTGTTATCAATTTGTCCGCCATTTTTGTATCATTCTTCAAGCTCTGAACTAATCCACACGCAAAACAGATACTGCTCGTTTCACAGACCGGCCGATAAAATTTTTATCTTAACAGATCGGTCGATCTGAATCGATCGAGTGCGGAAAACCCTGAGTGAGTTAATTATCTCGAAGTTCTTTCAACGTCGAAAAGAGTTAGTCCTAGCGATAAATAATGCCGTGACGTCGATCGAAAATTCGAGAAAGAAAGAGCGAGTGACATCGATCAGATTTAATCAAATTTTATCGAATTATAATGTTCAAAGTAAAAAAAAAAAAAAAAAGGAAAAAAAAAAAANTCGTTATTAATGTCGATCAAATCGACAATCGAGTTTAACACTAAAAGCCTATACCTATCTTACCATAAGGAGTCATTTGACCTCTTATGAATAAACGTTGACTTTTAGAAAGAAATTCTTAATTTATTAAAGGAAATAATTTGCAACGTAACTTCTGATTTCTAATAAAATACTCAAACGTATATTTTTATTTAAAGTAAATTTTGAAAAGGGGTCATTTGACTTACCCCGCTTGATACGTTTAATGTGTTAAATGCTCGCGTAATAGTTACTATCTGAAACTGATTCATCGATAATTAAGCAGCCACTTTACGCAGATTGTAATAACGAAAATGCACGGTTAGTAAAATTATCGGTAATTACTGGCTCACTGACGGCCTCCGATTTGCACTTGCAATCATGTCCGTGCTTGTGTTTGTTTATCACGTGAATATAACTGGTTTCAGATCTATATTTGGCACGGAATTAACCGCGAAACATTACAATGCAATGTTGTACGATTATTTAAAAATAGATCTGGACGCGAGGAAATAAAGTAAGTTAGGTTCGTCCGAGGATACTCGCTCCTTCAACTCGATTTCTTCTAACGTACGGCCGGTTAGTTTTGCGGGATTTTTTTGTAGAGTATCGGACGACCATCTTCGCGTTTAGAAAAGTTAACTCCTTGACTGCCACGGATGTTTCGATTCGAATAAATTAAATATAAAATATTGAAGAAAGGAGACCAGCAGTCAAAGAATTAATATCGATCATTGAAGTTATTGTAAAGAGCTTTTTCACGAATTTTCTAAGAATACTAAAATCGTAGTACAGGCTATATTTATTAGAAACACGGTCTTCTAATTGCTACAAGAGCTGTTTCATTGATTTTTATTGCTTCTTGTCAAAACTTTCTCGTAACACGATTCGATGAAATTCATCTTCTTTACAATAAGTTCAGGTCACTCGAAATTATCTCATCTGCAACTTAAGCTACCATCTCGCAGGGTAGGCAACAAAGCAGATGTTGAAAATGTCGTCTCAGTCATCTCGTATCTGACAAAAAAAGGAGCAACGTCCGACAACTTAATTAAGAAAGAGTATGAATCGAGAACTTTCGCTGAATCGATCAATCAAACGGGGAGGGGTGTTTTGCTCATCTACCCATTGAGAAAAGTGCCGCTGTGCCTCAATGGCTTCATTATAAATACCCGTTGCGACGTAATTTTCGCTACGTCCGTCGACGGATATTTATAAGGTTTACGTGGTCGTCCAATGCTCGATCCGTGGTAGAAACGTGCAATTCGTTTACCGTTCGCTTTCATCCGCAGCCTGCGACGCCTCTGCCAATTTAGCAGTGGCCGTTGCGAGACGTTCCTCCGATCTCTCGAGGTCCTCCTCCAGCAATTGGATGCGACGATTCAGGGCGGCTACTTCGGACTCAGCCTGCAACACGCGAGAAAAGAAGGATCTCGATAAATTTGCGTTTAAACATCTACCATACAAATGTGTCACTAATTTGATTTTGCAACATAACGAAAAAAAGAACGGAGTCGATTAGTTTGGCTATAAAATTACGGACAATTTGCAGTAATTATACGTGATCCTTGTAGGATAGCAAGGCACTGATTTGACGAATGGTCAACCATTTTGCAACGTCGTAAGAATAATAACAGTTATCGTTACGACGAGTTTTTCCTTCAAGGCTGCAATAAATTCATTACCACGCGAGCGAAAGAAGTTGAGATCAAACACAGCAGAGATAAGCTATCGTCGTTGACAAATGACGAATGCACCGTTTATTTTTACACTCGTCATGCAGATCCCTTCTTTACTTCCTTGTCCTTGTACGTGTGCTCCAGGAAAAGAGGTGAAAAAATAAAAAGAAAAAAAGAAACAGAAAACGAAAAGCTGAATTAAAAAGATACTGTCCACGTATCGCACGATCGCGCGATTAGGATTCGCAGGGAGATTCGTCGCGGGATCGCCAAGGTCTTCGCTCCGTTCGCATATCAATGACCGTCAGCTTCCTTCCCGAGCTCTCGCGTTCCCCATAACAATCGATTTAATTGTACGGGACCAAACGATTCTTACAGCCTCCTTGGAAATCGAATTCGCCCGAAGGAGACAAATTACTCTCGAGATAAGGGAGGCAATGTACAATTAAATGCGCGACTTAATGCTTCGATATTTAAATTAAATATACAAGTTTCTTATTCTATTCTGTGCTTCTTGCAATCACTTTTTGCAAAATTGTTAAGACGATACCTGTTATTTTCAATAAAATTTTGCTCAATTATCACCACATCCGCGGATATTAATCTGTTTACAACGTGTCGATTCATTGCAAAAATTGATCGATACGATTCTTTATCGACTTCTCATATCTCCCTCTCTCTCTCTCTCTCTCTTATCGAGCAAACCATTCGTTCTCACCATTTTTATCGAAATAAAACGCGTCTACCTNGCGCGATAATGTGAACTGATTTCGATTTCCAGTTGGCAACGGCTGAAATTCCGACGTATTAATCGGCCTTTCTCTAATCAACATTCGCGGCGGTTCGGTAATTTTCCAGAATGAACGGTAGAAAATAACGTGTAATTGAAACGTAACAAGAAAGAGTAACGAGAGCTGTCTGCTTTGTAAACCTTCTCGAGCAACGTACGATTTAATGGTCGGTAACGTCGCCACTAGATAACCACTAGAGATCACCTAACCTAAATAAACCTTCTCGAGCAACGTACGATTTAATGGTCGGTAACGTCGCCACTAGATAACCACTAGAGATCACCTAACCTAACAGCGTGCGTATTTCTAACCCGTTCTTAATCGTACAGGGTATCGAATTTAGAACGAAGATTGCCTCGTTCAAGGAAACTATAAGTTGAAAAAACGAAACGTAAAATTATATAGACGAGTAGTAGTGCAATATGATTCGAGAGAGAAAGCGAGATTTTTGATTGGTCAGAATCTCTTTAGAACGAAGATTGCCTCGTTCAAGGAAACTATAAGTTGAAAAAACGAAACGTAAAATTATATAGACGAGTAGTAGTGCAATATGATTCGAGAGAGAAAGCGAGATTTTTGATTGGTCAGAATCTCTTTCCATTATCAAGGGCTGAATGACCCTCGAGGACCCATTGGCTGATGTTAAACTGCGTCAAGGTCACGTCATACGGTGACCTTGTATCACGCAATACGCAGGCCTATGTGGCGGGCGCATCAGCGACATATCATCATGTGATACTGACCCGTTTCAGCTGGTTGCCCATAATATTCTGCAATTCGTTCCTTATGAGGCCGAATTTCATCATCGTGTCGCTGGAGAATATGGACCATCCGAAGGCTAATCCGGGATAATCGGCGCATCTCTTTCTTCTTCTTGCCTCTCTTTCAGCCTGCACCTCGGTTCTTTCGCTGGGACATCTGAGCTTAGCAAGTTCAGCGAGTTCCGGATCCTCCTCGACGTTCGTCGACTCGTCGTCGGAGTTCCCGTCACCGCGAGCCCTCGCGACCGCGTGCTCAGGCTCCGGCGAGTTCTCTTTGCTTTTCGCCTCGTCGTCGGACTTGTTCCCACGTGGTTTCGTTCGAGACCTCTCGGTCGATGCATGCTCTGTCTCGTAGCTGTCACAGACCTGGCTCTCGTGTCTGTTGTCGCGAACGAATTGTTCGCGTTGTTCACCGAGAACATCCAGGCTACACTGCGCGAGCCTATGTCGGACGTTCTTCTCTCTCTCATCGTCTTCGAGCTTCGTTTTCTTTATCTTTTCGCTGTTTTCGTTGGCCGATGCGTCTTTTGCATTGGCGGTGACCGTCGGATGATCTCGGAGCCACTTCGCGCCAACGATCGTGGGCACTGTCACCGCAGTCGAACGCACGGTACCGATGACATTGCTTTTTTCGTCGAGCCTCGATGACGTTGTAGTCGTTGGTGTTTCGTTGTTTGTAATCGGTGTGCCTTTAACGATATCAGCAGGGCCACACTGCGCGGGTCCTCTGCTGGAAGTATCGAGACGTCGGCGCGTAGCGTGTCGCGGATGATGTTGATGACCGCGACGTCTCGTGGTCGATGTGAGAGCTGGTTCCATACTATCCAGCTGCCAACCTTTTTACCTAACCCCTTTCGTTCCACTATTAATTTTTTTTATTTTTTATCGTGCTCTTTTTATCACTGTTATTACCACCGCACAAAGCACACCGCCATCTTGTCTGTCACTGTTCGTAACACGTTTCTCACCGCGCCATACATACGTACGTGCTCTTGCCTGTCTCTCTGTGTTGCACGCACACACCGTCCCGTCCTGTCCGCGGGCGAACGCATGCACGAGAGGAGACACGCTGGTCTTCGCTCTCTGCACCGTCCTGGTCTGATTTCTATCTTGCTTTCTCTCTCTCTTTCTTCGTCTATTGCTCTATGTTCAATCCAGGTTACCCCTACCACACGCCAACTACGGAACCGAAGTTGGCCGAGCACCGCCGAACAAACGAAACGGCAGCTTCGCGTACTAACGCTCGACTGTGCGCTCACTTCGCGGGGAACCTGCTCTTTCCTCGCGGGGCGCTTGCGCACGATCGCCGCGACATCTCGTGACGCTTGAACGTCACTACTCTGTCGGTAACGACGCGAAGCGAGTGATAAAACTCGCGGGTTTTCACGTTCGAAAACCGGTTGGGTTGACTTTTTAAGTGTTTTTTTTTCTTTTTTTTAAAAAAAACGATCATTCGTTTTTTCCTCAACTGAACTCTGAATCATTATTCACAATTATCTTTTGCTTCTTTTCTGTACGTAAAATAATACTGCAAATTATCCGACAGAGAGTCAGAAAATTTAAGATTATAATAAAAGACATAGCGATTAACTCACGTTCTGCAACGCCTTGTCTTTCTCCTCGAGCTTAGCATTGACCTGCATGAGAGCCTCTTGAGTTTGATCGAGTTCATTTTCAATAGTCTGGATCTTCTTCTGCAGGGCGCGCGCCTCTTCCTCAGCCTTTATTAAACAAAAGAATATTGTACATCAAACCATTAAGCTATATAATAAAAATAATTATGCATCGTCTTATATATATGTATATATATCACTATTATTTGTATAACAAATATAAAAAAGCTCCGGGTCTCGAATTAAAATTCTTGAATAAATGTCAGTTTCGCATATCATATTTTCTTTTTTACACCGCGATTGTTTCATCGCTATTTTTATTCCCTGTTTTCGTAAACGAAGTAGACAGACATTTTTGGAATTTTTTTTATTCACCAAACTACTTCTTATTCTCAGTTTGTCGAGAATTATTCCGTGTCCCTCGACTGCACGTTATAAGATCGTGAAAATATTAAACATTTACCTTTTCCGCTCGTGCGTTCGCGTCACGAGCTTGCTGTTCGCAGAGCAACGCGCGATCCATCGCGTTGTCCTTCTCCAGCTTCATTCCCTGCATCTTCTTCTTGATCGCGTCCATGGTGGCGGCTTGGTTTGTTCACTCGTTTACGAGAAAAAAGACAACGTATCTAGAACAGGAACCAGAGTCTTCATTATTATCGCGATGTTCTCTCGAGCGCGTGACTCGTGTTCTTTCTCGTACACGCCTTTGTCTCCGATTATCGAATTGTAATTTTCAATTTTCTCGTTGGAGCCCGTTCTGCGAAATTTGATTGATTCCCAAGGAAAACGATCGAGTACGCGCGCTTTCATCGTGTCGGAGATTTCAACGATCGTGAGACGAACCGCGAACGCAATTAACCTCAGTCTTAATTATTCGCTTATCATTCTTTTTTCACCGAACACATTCTCCTATGTTTATCTCTTTCTCCGTCGAACGCTCTCCTGTACGCATTTCCCTTTTCTCTTTACTTTCGTTTCTTTTCTACCGTCAAAGTTTGACGCTCATCAACCAAAAATTCGACGATAATTACCGTGGAAATCCGCTGGATTGGCCGAGAATTCGTGCAAGTTCTCACTATGCGGACAGCATGCATCGAAGTATAATTAGCGAACGACCGGATATCCTATTTATAGAGGCAGGTTCTTGCTCAAGAAGGCCCGGGCTCTGTACCGTGTCCGTATATATAAAATCAGACGTCTTCGCTGGCTCCGACTGTCTTTCTTCCTCTCTCGTGACGTCAGACGTTCAGGTATGCGATCCTCCAGGATGAACCGAGGCGAAACCTCGGGAGGATCCTTCGCGGGCTCGCTAGCTTTCGCATTTTATGCGCTTGTTTCGCTACACGAGGCGAAACCGATGCATCGCGAGAATCCCCAGAGGGGGACCGATACGACCGGCAGGACAGAGCCACCAACGGGTTAATTTTCTTCGTGGGAGCATTCCAGGAATTCCTCCAAAATCCTCCTACACATTTTTCCCCCTTTTTTTTTTTTTTTTTTTTTTTTGG
>NIPQ01091792.1:0-13372 GCA_002806875.1 Lepidotrigona ventralis hoosana
CGACGGGGATTCGGGGAAGACAAGGGAGCAAGAGAATCGTTGCTTCATCGTGGCGTGTCATATACATTCTATGCTAAGCCGGCTTTTTTTCTTCACGGATCGGTCACTTGTGTAATCAGTCGGGCACCAGCCAAGTCTTTGTATTCCATATTTTCTCTTAAAATCGATGATCCGCCAGCGGATCCTTTCTCTCTGTAACACACACACACACACACATACACATACAGATGATTCGGTGAAATTATCTCTAGCATTAGGAGCGATCGAGGCAAGTGTTTATTCAAGCCCCTTTTCTTAATTTTGTGAAAATTGGAAACTTTCGTTTAATGCTTTGTGACAAATTAAGGGTAGCTGTATCGTTGAGGAACTTATTCCTCATATCATATAGTTTAGAAGGGAAAGAAATCAACTTTCAATAGTAAAATAATGATAAGGTGCCGTTATTCACTTACGATGTGAAAATTAATATAAAATAAAATAAACTAAATTTTTAGTGTTTGCTATTTTAATAATAAACTCGTTTTCCTCATTTTGGACTCACTCCGTTAATTGAAAGGTTTGCGCTTTCGTTTGGAGCATTTTGTTTCGCTCGATCTGGCGAATGGAAATGAAGAATACATCATTCGAGTTATTTCAGATTTCACGATTAATTGCAAGCAATTTAAATTAATTTGTGTGCAAATATCGCTTTGTTTCAACTAACGACTCGAATCTAGATCATCGCGCCCTATTTAATTTCGCAAATGAGAAGAAACACACTTGTAAATAATTTCAATTATCGAAACTAATACTTAATGTAAACGTTTTCAGGTTCACATACGAAGAATGCTCGACGATGAGAAAAAAAAAAGAAAAAAGAAGAAGAAGAAGAAATGTTGAGCTCAAGGAGAAAGATGAAGATTTCATAAAAACGTCCCAAGCTTCTATATCGCCGCGTTTAAGTCCAAGTATGATACACCGTTTCGACTGACAGTATCTCCACTAGCGAAATACAGGAGGGATGATACTTTTTCAGCGAAGGTGAAACAAAAATAGCCACGTTCACTGTACGGTGAGTAGGGTTGCAATTTACAGCTGCGCATTCAGGTTGAATGGGGACGAAACACGATCGGATGAGATTGAGAAGTAGGCGTATATACGTGTGTGTGTGTGTGTGTGTGTGTACAAAGGATTAGAAAAAAAAAAAAGAAAAGAAAGCAGAAAGATAGGAAAACACGTGGAAGCCAATACGAAACTGATTGGAACCGTTTACTGTTTTACTCTGCAGTGATCAATCTTTGTAGTAGGTACCATTCTTCGTTGGTACCATTGTCGTGATGTCAGAGAGAGAGAGAGAGAGAGCTAAGAATGACCTTTATTTTTACCTTTACCTTTACCTTCACTTGTACCACTATCTTCACCCTAACTGACAGTTTAATCTCAACTTCAACGTTACGTGCTTTCCTCTACGCGGAAGACAAACATATCGTTTAGTTTTCAGTATACACGTGAAAGTATTCGAATATATTTATATTTTACGAACACGCCGGTTGAAAGAATTTATGTGTAACAATGAATAATTCAATAATTTAATCTACCGTGATTCATCTATTTTGAATTTAACTTTAATAATCTAATGTATTAATTTAATTTTCTCCGTTTCAGTGGTTATGTATTTTCAATTTTATATTTCAATCTGATACGTGAATTAATTAAATCTTTAATTAAAGTGAAGAATTTGTAAAAATGGAAACCTGTTTCGGGGATATGATGTATACTGCAGATAGAATACGATACTGGAGAAATATTTGCAAAGAAGAGTTTTATAAACGTGTAAAACAGGTTCAAATGGAATTTAACTTACGTGTATTGCACGAAACATTTTGAAGTTTTATTAGTACTGCAACAACACGAGACAGAGATTGTCAGAGGTTGTGTTAAAGTTTGGAACAAATCTGAAAGTGCTTCGGATACGAAGGGCTTCGAAGCTAATCAGTGTAAGTCACTTTTTATTACAATCGGCCTACGCGATGCAAAAGAAGCCTTTTGTGGATAAAATCGTTGACAAATGGTAGTTATATTGTTACGATATGATCACTATAATATAATATTCCCAATATAATATGTAATCGGGCAATGCACGATAGCTAAACTGTCCTGTTGACTGAAGATTTTGTTAACAAAAGGGCAACTGCAAGGCTTTAATAAAAAGTAACTTAACCTGAATTTAGCTTAATCTGAATCTTCTGTATAAAATGCAGATTATGACAGATTACATTGATAAATTTAGAGGAAAAGAAATTTTATTGGAAAATATTACAGAATCAGAAAGTCATTGTACGGTACGTAACAAATTTCAATATTTACCAGGATCATATTTTGTGCGTCTCAAATNTTACCAGGATCATATTTTGTGCGTCTCAAATTATACGTTTGAAACAATGTTTAATATTTAATTATAACTAAACGTTTATTCACTATATATACTAACCTTTCACTAACAATACTTCCACTTGAAATATAAAATTGATTAATGAAATGATGAAATTGAACCAATAATAAAATAATTCCCTTTGTCGTGGTAGTTTTATGTTAAAAGCATTCTATTAATATACATACATGTTGCAATCTATACGTAGATATATCATACTAGATAATTTACATGTGTTGTCAACCACGATATTTTTACCATATTATAATTCCTTGCAGCTGTATTAAAACTGCTCCTCGGAGAATAAAAAAGAAAGAACGTTAATTCCCAATGACCTTTCGAAAATAATCTATAATCAGATTTCTACTAAATAACGAGTCGATTTTTTTTTTCACCNATTATACGTTTGAAACAATGTTTAATATTTAATTATAACTAAACGTTTATTCACTATATATACTAACCTTTCACTAACAATACTTCCACTTGAAATATAAAATTGATTAATGAAATGATGAAATTGAATTATTGAACCAATAATAAAATAATTCCCTTTGTCGTGGTAGTTTTATGTTAAAAGCATTCTATTAATATACATACATGTTGCAATCTATACGTAGATATATACTAGATAATTTACATGTGTTGTCAACCACGATATTTTTACCATATTATAATTCCTTGCAGCTGTATTAAAACTGCTCCTCGGAGAATAAAAAAGAAAGAACGTTAATTCCCAATGACCTTTCGAAAATAATCTATAATCAGATTTCTACTAAATAACGAGTCGATTTTTTTTTTCATCTGATAATCCCTATTAAATCCTCGAGTTTATGTCGAATTTAAAAGACGCAAGCAACGATACGAAAGCAACGGTAGAACGATCAATTATATACGTGCACGTGTTATCTTCTCTGCGATCAATCTAATTTCAAGAAAAAAAAAGAAAAAGAAAATCGAGACTCGCGTGATCGCGTGTATTCTCTTCGGTAAGGTAATCCGCTTGGCTTCGAGTATTTCCATCGAGTTCGATCGAACACTTTTCTCGAACGTTCTTGAAAATGTTGAAAAGGTTTTGCGACACCAAAATTACGAGAAACGGAGAGAAAAGGCCGGTCTTTCGTTTTTTAAGAGCCAAGTGTCGGGAGAGAAACTGGGAAAAAGAGAAAGAAGATGGACAGATATTGCAGAGAAAAATTACGAACGATTATTGTTATAAGGGGGGGGAGGAGAGAGACAGTCGGTGGATAAGAAATTGCATTGAGATAAAATTGCGCGTAGGGAAATTGAGACTTCATCGATTTCGTACTTGCGATTCATTTTCTACGCAGAGATCCACTCTTGGATCCAGTAGAAGAGGCTGCAAAACGTGATGATCGTTGCAATTTCGATTGGTCTTGTCTCGAGGAACCTCTGAAGATCTTCTTTGAGAACGTTGATACTTTCAGTAACGTAGTCGATGAAGCGATCCCTCGAACGAACATCTGGCATATTTTTTTTTTCTAATGTAAATTCCACAGACGTTTTTTCTTTTTCGTTTGTATTATATACTTCTTCGATTTACGAAGGAATTCCTCTCTCTCTCTCTTTCAATTTTTACTTCGATCTCTCATCGCTGAAGAAAGAAACGCGAATTGCCCTAACCAAAAGATTCGCAATCTCACCTGAGGATCGTCTCATGAACGTGAAATTTAACTAAACTCGCGAATATGCCCACGCAATAGAATCGATTTTAATATCGCCGTAACGATCGTACTAACCTAATATTTGTTCGAAGAACAATCGACGAACGATTTGATTTGCAATCGTAATGCTATCGGTGTAAAAATGAAATTGCCTTTACTGAAAAGTTCGATGTATTCGGGAACGTGTTTGGTTTAACAGATTCGTTAAAGCAAATAAAGATGATCGTATACATGTATGTACATTTCAAACGATCGAAAGATAATTAAGAAGTATTTCTTTCATTGTACTATTAATTTACATTATATTATTCAGAAACTTTTTGAGTGAAACTTAAAATGTAAATATTAGCGCCCTATGTTATTATGAAATATCTCAAATTGTGTTAATGAAATTTAATTTTATAAATGTAACAAATAAAAATGAGTACAAACTTAATGTAATAGATTGACATTGAATCCTGCAATAATTTCGCTATGTACATAGAAAAAAATATTCGATTTCTCAAGGTAATTGATTTTTATCACTGACTTCTTCTGAAACTATACTATTACAATGATACGAGAGTTCGAGCATGTTTTATATTTTTATAAACCAAAAAAAAAAGAAAAAAATGGAATATTTTTATGAGCCAAAAAACTGAAATCTAAATGTTAATTCACTTCAGAAATTTTTCTCGCGGTCTACACGCTGCAGAATTTGATTGGAATGTTCTACCTCATCATTCCTCATACTTTCCCACGGATATTTCCCGATCTGATTACTATTTGTTCCCTCTGCAGCAGAAAAGTGCACCTCAGACAATATTTTATTAGCAAAAGCTTTGAAAAGTCTTCCAGAGAAGAATGTGATCATGTGTAATTCAATAACGTGGTATAAAACTTAAAATACTAAAAGATATAGTGGTATAGTGGTATAAAACATAAAGTATATCCATTTGTCAACAAAGTGGAAGTAATTGTAACAAGTATTGTACTCTATTTTGTAGATGTGTTTCCCCCATGTCGTTTACATTATGTGGATTTTTACATTCTTCCGCGCTAGAACTACCAAAGCTATCAAAATGGCCAATTTATAATTTTCTATATCTGGAAATTTTTATATTCCTGACAGTGTATTTTTAGGTGTTCGAGTGATTTTTAATAAATTATAAAACACGTTAAAAATCACTCGAAATTATAAAATAAATTATAAGATATAATATATAAATATATAAATATATTATAAACAATTATATTATAATTATATTATATTATTAATATATTGTTTATTGTATCATTAATTTTTTCTTGCACTTTGCGCTTTAATTTCTTTGCTACGAGTATTATACTTTAGTTCTAGCGTTAAATTCCCCAAAAATGCATACATCCGTAATTTAGTAATATTTTATTACTCCCGAAAGCATTTCGAAAGCAAACTGCGAAAACTGATGGTATTATTAAAACCTGTTTTTTTTTTTTGTTTCAATCAATAGTAGCTGTTGAAGCTCGACACCAACTTTTACAAACGTGTAACTTGCGAGAAGTCGTCTTTATTTTCTCATCTCGAGAACAACGCTCGCCTCGTTCTCGTGGTAAAGGAAGCTCGAACGGTAGAAAGTCGAACGAAGCCCGGTTTCTTCGATTGCCCAGCGAAAGAATGGGCAAACACTTGGTAACTTGCGGAAACAATGCGTAAACGCGACGCGATCCGGAGGAGTAGAAGAAGAAAGGGAAGAAGAAGCGCCATTGCAAACAGATAAACACTCGACGAGGTGGAAAATGGTACCGAGTTCTCTGCGAGAAGGCGGCGACAGAAAAAAAAGAGACGCGATGCAGGCTATATACATACACGGTTGTAGTATTGGCTTTGTTTCTGAAAACGTCGATAGCTTTGGTTGTTTCGAGTATCGTTCGAATGGAACAGCCAAGGACGATCTTGATTCGGAGAAGAATGGTCACGTTACCGGCGCGAATGTTCTTCATCTTCTCAACAATTACATGCCCCGGCGTCGGGGAATTAGGAAGGATTTTCAGATCGTTAGCAAATGAAATGCAGAAATTACTCGTAGTGTAAGCTTCAATGTATCTTTCTTGAAGATAGACAGTATCAGTCGAATTCCAATTCCTTGGATTCGATACGACTTTGCCCGTTCTAAGTAATAATTTTACAACACCGTTTTGGTTGACAATTTTATGGTTCATTGTTCGTGTTTTCTAATCCAATTTCTAATCTTTCAACGATCAGCAGTTGCGAGCAATTCTTACTTTTATGAGAATGTTTATTTGAACGTTTGTTATTTAGCGAAGTTTCAGGCTTCAAGTCGACGTCTAATAAATATTTTGTTTCAAGAGATTTTTAATCAGTTAATAAAAATTCATTTCGTGGACCGTTCTAGTGAATCTTAAAATGGATATTAAAAGTGGATCTTTAAGATAAGGATGTTAGAAATTTTCTCAACAAAGCTATTTTACATGTGATATTTCTTTGTTCCTTTTCATACATTGGATATATAATAAGTAGCAATAAAAGTACATGTTTAAATATTAATACATTTCTAATTTATTATGAATCTTCATTTAATATTAACACTAAGAATTACCATCGACTAAAATATAAAAATATACAAAAAAGCTTCATAGCATTGATTTATACGTATAAAATGTCCAACGAAAATAATAAGTTGGTCCGTTTTGACCATTTCATCGGTGGTATTAAAGTATTAAATTTCCAGGATTTCTAGTAATTTCAAACATTGACAACTTGGTTCGCGATTTCACGAAACGTTTCACCAACGTACCTATAGTATGTATAGTATTTATATACGTAGGATTTCGTGTCTTGCAACCTGTTGCTGTCCCAACTTAAAAATGACCGAATTTCACCGACCTCGTGGCGCTTCTTTTTCGCGTACATAAAAGTTCTTTCAGAATGAAATCGACTCGAGGAAACAGCGCAGAAGGGGACGTAAAACGTGCCCGTGATAAATTGAATTCAAAGGAATTTCTTGCCTTCTTGTCTTGCGTAGAAGTAATTCGTAGAAGTATCTCACGAAGAAGAAGTGCTGAATTTCATTACGATTAAGAAACGTGTTGAGAAGCTTAACGATCCTCTCCGATAGACGTTTCAATAGGATCAGACCAGACGAGTGCGATCATTCGAACTGTTTCATGAAATTGTTGCATGGTACTGTAAATTGTAAACGAAAGCAAAGTGATAGATAGATAAATGTAGGTGGTAGATAAGAGTATCTTGAAAATGCTTCCAGAAAGCAATTTTAATCATTCATAATAGTATAATCATAGAAGTATAATGAAACTTAATATTTTTAATTTTTTGGTTAATATTGTTTCAATTGTTAAAGCGATAGTTACAAATTCCTTGAAGATTAATTGATTAATAAAAAAAGAAAAATATCAAGTTCAAAATAATTATTTTTTTTTTTTTTTGATTTTCTTTCCACACTGGCAGTTCATTCTAATCAGTAATAGAAGTAAATATTAAGACAAATTGTAATTTGATAAACTCGTTAGATTTTGACGAGGTCCATTTAATCCATTTAATAACCAACGTTGCGTTTAATTTCCAATTTTTCTCGATTAATTTATATTATCAAATTCTACATTTTAACTTTACTCGAGGCTACGAGAAAAAAGCTCCAAGCACTCGTTGCTTGTATTTCATTTAATATTCATTCTGTCTGCATTTAGACTCTAGACAATTTTATAAAATTTCAAAAAATTACCATTAATATTACAATTGGACTACGGGCTCTTATGCATTTTTAAATTTTCATAACTAAATTTAGAAATGGAATTTAAATAGAAATTACAATATTACCTATTATTATAATCAATGCTCTTTTCTTTTAGACATTTTATATATTATTTCTGCAGCTGTATTTTGTGCAGCTTCAAGGCTCACGAAACGACCGCATTGCAAATCAAATAATAAATAATTAAATCGTTGCTCGGCCCTCGATTTACGGGTTAAGCCGTGGCCGTAAAATGAGCGTAAAATAATCCCGTATAAGATCAGAGATTCTACAATGCTGCAAAATGTCGTTCAACCTGTTGGTGCTCGCGACTGAATCGAATTTATCTTTCCACGTGGTCGTTTATTTTCTCCGTTTATTCTGCCTCTCGGCGTTCGTTCGTTCAATTGCATTTCGTCCATTAGAAGTAGAAGGTTATCTCGGTGAACACGCGATGAAATGATAACACAAGGGGAAAAAGGAGAGATCGCGAAAAGGGATCAAACTGTGAACTGCTAGCAATTACTCTGGTAATCGGTTCGGAAGCCTCGGAGGAGAAGGCATCTCCGTGGAGATAAGTAATCGAGCACTTGGCCGGCTTAACACTAGAAGAAACATCAACAGCGACAAACAGCGAGGCTGCTTAACGTTTCGCCACCACCGCGAACTTACGCTTGCGACGATCTCGCAATTTACCATGCAATTTCTCGTCTATTCGATTAACTCGGTTGCTTCCTTCGAGCGAGGGGTTAGTTTCGTGGGATGGGGGATGGGAATGGTGTTGCGGCACCAAGGTGGAAACAGCAACAACGACAGCGAAGTCGTTTCTCCACTTCTCTCTGCCACATCGATATCGTTCGTTATCGGTCGTTGGCGAAAGCTACACGAACTTTCGCCAGAAATTTTCGATCAAAAGCAATGAAACCCGCAGAGGTAATTCTGCATTCCTTCGAAATATAATAAAATTAAAGGTTCCAATTATTACTTACTTACGTTCGATCGAAAACTTTTGGACTCAGGAGAGGATTCAAGTTCGCTGTGTGCATAAATAATTGGACAGTGCTGCTGCAATTTCAGTTGATATTCTTGGTTTTACGCTCGACGAACGTTTTTCTACTGTTAATTCCCCGCATTTTCAACTTTCATATATCTATTTCTAATAGACACCTGATGCTTCGTAAAATCTGTTTGAATCAAATTTGGAAATTTCAACAATGAACAGATTGAGAAGCTAACTAATTATGTATTCCTTTTGTCAATATCTATCACTTTTGTTTAGATTAAATTAATCACAATGTTTCAGTGTATGACGTTGTATTAATAGTTTCTAAATATTTGGTTTTAATATTCGATATAACATGTATCCTACGTTTTTTTTATTATTTAAGTAAATAGATAAATAAATACTGTAAGAAGAGACTGAACGTGATGAAAAAATAAGAACAGGATTAAGGAATTAAGGATTCGTATTCTTCAATGCTACAAGCCTTTTTTATATATTACACAGATTTCCAACATAGTCTTTTTACTTCGGAAAGTTATTTATTATTGGCGGTGGATTTCCAATATGAAAGAGATTTTATTGATTTTAGGAAGCACGATCCTGTTTTTCTATACTTGGTTATATATATTAATGTCATTGTGTACACGTTTGAATATTTCATAGTTGTTATATCATATTATACTTTAATTATACGTTGGTATCGAAGAGCTGTTTGTTTAATATTCATCGATTAACGAACGAATAATAAACGGGATGCTTTTAAGTATGCTCACGCGTATCCAATTTAGAACCTTTTAAAGGATAATCGCAAGTGAGTATAATGCCGCAATTTCAACGTAAAAACTTCATCTCGTTCGCTGAGATTTTTTAGTAAAAAATCTCCCGTAGCCATATCCGCGTAAAAATGGCGGACATCGATGGGTTCTTGTATCTCTCCTCGCCTTTTCTTTTTTCTTCACAAGATTCTAATTTGCACGCGTCTTCGTTTATCATCACTGCGTGTTAATAATTAAATTGATTCATTCTGTTTACGTTACAAGTAAGTTGTCTGTGCTTTGAGAAAGAATTCTTTCCCCGATTGGTATTACGCTCGTCTCGAAACATTTCAATCGCAAATTTTTAATCTTCAGTCTTAATAAGACGAAGATAAACGAGAGTAAAGTAAAAGCATTTGTTGAGAATGTTCAGTAATTAATTTTGCAAGGTAACGATTATTTTTTTCCTTTCAATTGTTTTCATTAGTTTTCTCTACCTCTTGTCTAGAAGGCTCGATCTTCATTTCTTTAGAGGAAAAAGGTTTTTCTTTCAATCAGATTCTGTAATATCACACATGTATGTGTGTGTGGAGATTAACTTTTAACCTTTGGACTGTGAATAGTTTTTATGTATATTCACACATATGTGATGACTACGTCAGATTTGACCCAATAGTACATTTCTCCTTTTCTACGTACTCGGAAGTTAGATTTTTCTTTCATATTAAATTTTTATTACATTAGATTCTTCACTCGTTAAATACTATTTCACCAATGTTCCTCTATATTAGATTTTTCTTTTATTAAATACCTCAGCTTCTCAAGTCATGCTTGCACGTGATTATTATTATTGTATTTTCATCAAAATTTCAGATTTTTTTTTTTTTATTAAATGAGTTATTGCAGCAATTTAAAACTTATTCACAAATATTATTCGTATATATTTCGTTAACCATAAATTCTAATGAGATGAGAATAAATGATCCTATAATATATTAGCACACAAATCTATACATACACTCTCTCTTATTTTTACCAACTTTTAGGTTTCATAGCGTTCATAGTGTGAAATCATCATTACATGAAAGTGTTACTAAATAATTCCAAAATTTCATATTCTATTCAGGCCTAATTAATTACTGATATAAATAATAACTGACATAATAAATGCAGTGATATTCAAGTACTTTTATCCTAACTTGTCTTATATTAATATTGTCCCCTTTCCTTTGCTTGAAACAATTCTCTCCTCGTTTAAACTTCACCGCGGAAACTGTCGATCGGCCAAAAAGATTCTTCAGGGAAGTATTTGAAAAGCATCTGGCTACAGAAACGCTGGCAATGCAATGTGACATTAGTGTGTGTGTGTGTGTGTGTGTGGATTGTGACGAAGAAAAAAAGAGAAGAAGAGGAGAAGGGAAAAGAAAAAAAAATAGAAGAAACGATCGAAAGCTGAATATGTATGAAAGTTTCATATTGCGGGTTTGTCATCTCGCGTCTTCTGTCACGGCAATTTTTACGTCCAGCCGACATTTATTCGTCCGCGAGATTATTGCCGCTATTAGAAGCGCACACACGTATACACACCCGCATGATTAACGAACGTACATCGACGATGCGTTACACACGTTGACAAGCGTCAGTTATCACCGGCTCGATTCATTCGTGCCATTCCTGGCAATTACTCGGGATATTAATTATTAATCAAAGCAAATTGTCGCGTGTCGTCTTTCGCCCCGCGATTACCATTTTACCACCCGCTTCGCCAGCGTGGTTCCTCTTCGGTGAAAGTAAAAATAGCTCGCTTCGATTCAGACGCTCTGTGCTTATGATCGATGATATCGCGTCGCTGAGATTTTCGTGCAATTCCCTCCGGGCTCGTCGAATTGTCGGAACAATCGCGAAATTGCGAGAATTTTCTTTCGTGAAAAATACGACTGACGTATTCACTTTTTGCCACTTCTTGTCACGTCGATCAAAATTTTGTAGATCGTAAGACAGAGAAAAACTATTTTTTTTTCTTTTTTTTTTTTGCCATTTTCTAAGTAAAAAATACTTCAAGTTTAGAAATTATCTCGTCTGTATGTCACCGCTTGATATCAAATTAACACTTTCGCAGCTTCCAATGTTTCGCAAACTGTATCAAAATTCCCAGACTACTTTGACATATCATTTTCAAGTTTACTATATCTGTGCACTTCGTCGTTCGAAGGAGAAGATTTTCGAACGATCGACGTCGAGGCGTTCACGTGTTAAATAATCTTCATTGTCTACTATTCCAACATCGCAAGTGCATTATCACAGAATTCTGTGATTTCATAGCCCGCTGCATTGAAAATTGAGCCGCTGAGCAAAGCTCACGATAATATCCAATGTGATAAATTTCGGGTAAATTTTAGACGAACTGAGAGACGAAGTAAAAGGCTGAGCGTGTAAATATTTCATAACGTATTTGCTCGTTCTTATGTATACACGTAATGCATAGCAAGAAGGGTTATGCAAAAAAGATTCCTCGCAAGAAGCTGAAAAAGGGGAATATTATCGATAAAACGAGCGTGCCAGCAAGATGAAACTCTATGTTTCGTCGAGTTTCGACGTTTACCGATGATAATGGACACGTGAAGGATGCGTGTAATGAATATAGAATAAAAATATAGATACAATACATAGTAAATGAAATTAAATAAAAGTAACGATGACGGTAGAATTCGTTTAGCTGAAATTTTATTCCAGCAATAGAAGAAGCGATGTAATAATAAATAATAAATGATAATACGAGATAGAATGAGATAAAGATAACGATAAAAAGATATTAAAAAAATATATTTCAAGACAACGGAGAAAGACAAAATAATTCTATCATCAAATATTTCCCCTTTTCCGTCAAATAAGTTACTAAGAAAAATTACGAAGTATAGTTAAAGGATTGTGAACGATGTGTTTTTACCATTCTACAATCGCAATACTTAAATTTTTGAACTTTTAGAAATTCAATGATAATCGTACACTTTTTTTGTTTTTCCTCACAAGGAGATTAATAATAATATTATTTATAATATTATATAGTAATATTATTATATAGCAATATTATATATAATAATATTATTATAAGGAGATTAATAATAATAATAATCACATGGAGATTAAAAATTAATTACACTGACTACTCTTACTCAGATTCCTTATCATCATAATCTTAATTTTGTTGTTAATCTTTTTCTAGATGAAATCATTGCGTGATGTTCAAGTTTTTCTTTCTTTTTTTTTTTAAATTTCTTCAATTTCCACCGAATTGCATTTCACAGTACAGTCAGATATTAATTCCTCTTCACGTAAACGCGTTATTTTGCATCCGGAGAGTTTAAATTTCCAATATTCACTTAAATTACACGTGTATTATTAACGTCGAGATATTGCTGTAAATTACATGATTACAATAAAAATGAAATAATACGATAGAATTGTGCGAGAGAACGAACGTTGTAACAATCGTTTCGTTTGAACAAGCAAAATGTCCGGCGATTTATTAACGGGAGCGTACATCTGCTGCGTATCGTTATCGCGATGAGATTCACCACGTTACAATTCCGCTTGTCAAAGTGCAAACAAGAAAGTACGATATGTATGTACAAGGAATGATAGATCTTATCAATAATCACTGTTGAGTTTGTGACGAGTATAAAAGGGTTCGCGTGTATACATACGAGATGAATAAATTTGCTGGAGAATCGCACTTTTTCCACCCCTGTTCTTTTCTCTCTTTTTTTTTTTTTTTTTTTTTGTTTTTG
>NIPQ01091793.1:0-14633 GCA_002806875.1 Lepidotrigona ventralis hoosana
AAATTATTATTAAAATTGTTTAATAATATAAAAATAATATTTCAAAACGGGGGTAGACACGTGAAAGTCGCAATTTGACAATTTATCGACAGTGATTTTTCTGTCACTTTTGGAACGAACAACGCGTTCTAATCACTCTTGCTGCGTTTTTTTCGATTACTATCACCGGTAGAAATCGAAGGAAAATTCCTAAGCAGCCTCAGTCTGAGAGGATTTTTATCCCAAGAGATGGTAATAATTTTAACAAAATTAGTCTTCGCGATACTTTTGTAAAATTTGTCTCGTTTAACGTTAGGTGAAACTCGAAACGTATTTCTTTGTTTCGAATTTGTATGAACAATGTGAATTCCCAAACTGATACCTCTGACGTGCGAAGGAAAAGCTTTTTATATCGTTTGATGGTTTTCCTTATAGATTCGATATACCTAACCTAAACCACATCATTTTTATCAACTGCACCTATTGAATAATTATAATAATTATATTGTACGACTATCGAAACATCTGAACATCTGAAATCTCGTAACCAAGGAGACAAAAATAACCTAACCTAAACCACATCATTTTTATCAACTGCACCTATTGAATAATTATAATAATTATATTGTACGACTATCGAAACATCTGAACATTTGACATCTCGTAACCAAGGAGACAACAATTGTGCTTTGTTCAATCTAACAATAAGTTATGAATTGATGGGAATTCTTTATGGCGACTATAGTCGTCGTTAGTATCGAAAGGGTTAACACTAAACGTTAAACGACTTAAAAATTTGGTTTAAAAATTTTGCATTCGTTCATCTAAATCTTGTTGAAAAAAAAAGGAAAGATCTAACTTTCTCTCAAGAAGTTATTTTATGCATTTAACCTCTTCACGCATTTGGCACTCGTTCTATAAAAAAAGCTACTTCCATTTGCTGAACCGTTACAAAAATATTTTCACTTTTCTGAAATTCTAAAGTGTGAACTTAATTTTTTTTTTCTTTTCTGTGTTTCCCGTTATTTTCTTTACTTGCGGAAAATAGAATGGAAATCGAATGAAATTTCGATTGCGTCAGCAATAGGTTAGGTTTAATGTTAATCTTCGCGAGCTCCCTGAAAACCGGCGAATCGGAAACGCTCTAGCACGTCGATACGATCTCGGATGATTTCCTGGGATTTCAGGAAGTTCCCAGTTGAAAACCGTTTCCTGCCGTGATTTAACGAACGGTTCACCGCATTCGGCCGGAAGTGCAGTCCATACGTGCAGGTTGCGAAATGTACACGGGAGCACGTGACCCCCGCGGTAAATCTTCCTTCTCTTCGCTAGATTTCTCGCAACGCCCGTGCTATTCCCTCGTTCGTTGAATTAACATCGCTCGATAGTTGCCACGTCCGTCGTTTCTTTTTACTTCCCCCTCTTTTTTAACACGTTTGCTGACAGCAGAAGCTATCTCTTGTTAACCGACTAATCCAAGTAAACTTCAACATGCTTTATTTGTACAGAATGAATTTGAATAAAATTTAAAACTTTGTATATCTCTTACATATATTATATTTTACGCATGTAATGTATTTTAGTAATTTTTTTTTTTTTGGTGTGATAACTATACTATTTGTGTTGCATCAAATATTATATTTCGAAATCAGATGAAGCATCTGCAGTCAAAATTCAGTTCGGAAGTTTCGGTGAAAACCTAAACATCGATAGAAGTAATTTTGTTTTAATAATAAAGTGTGTTAAATCGCGAGACGTTGGGGGAAGTTCGATGTTTTCAAGATGGCTGACAGGATAACCTCTTTCGATAACCAGAATCTGCACGTTCGATTACGCTCGCGTCCGTCTTATCCGTGGGAAGAATCATAAATAAATGGAAAGGTGGAGGAAGTGGGAGGTTAAAGCGATAGCTGCCTCGAAAGAGGATCAAAGAGGTTGCTTCGCAGACGACACGTGTGCGAGCGGCTCAGGTAAACCGAGCGAGAGAGGAAGAAAAAGGGGGAAGAGGCTTGGCTGTTAACTCGGCTCGCGACGAGGAAAAGGGATATTCACCGACGATGAAAATACACGTACCTTTGGCATAGGAATCTGCGGATGCAGGAATGGCGGGCTACTTAACCCACCGAATAAAACAGAGACGCTGGATTGTCCCGGCGGCATTCGATATCGACTTCTTCTTCGTCCTGTCCTTTCGGGGGGAAACGCGTCCCTGATAACGCCAGTACCGTGAACGATAGTCGAAACTTAGTTTCCAACACTGATGCAAGTTCTGCGCTTCGAATTAACGTGCTTTCGCAGAATATATTGCAGTATCGAAATTATTAGAATGTATAGTTATATTTTTATGTTACTTTTATTTTTAATAAATGGCACGTTGAAATGCATAAAATGTTTCGTCTGATTCTTCGGACCATGAACATTCAGTCGATATTATTGTTACATTAATCATTGTCATGTCAATGTGGCAGATTGTCATAATTATTACATGAATATGGCCAGAAAGTAATTGCATGTGTTTTCTAATAGATGGACACACGTGTGTATATTCACATGTAGCTAACTTCATTTCAAATCGCATACTACTATTCCATAGACTGATATCTGGATTGTTCGACGTTGTTTTAGAAAAAGAAAACACACGATCTCTCGATAACAAACGTTGATTTCAACAAATTTTGGATAATCAAAAAGAAACATTTTTTTTTCGAAAAATGAATGTCGAAAAGGGAGAAAACGCTATGTCAAGAGTTGGTTTGCTAAATTTTACTATTAACGAGGATGTCAAGCTGTTTTTTTTATCGAAAAAGGTTGAAACTTTTTTGAAATCATAAAAACTCAACTTTGATTTGAAGACGCACACAAAAAACGCAGTTATTTTTTTTGGACAACCTAGTATATAAAACTGTCCCGTGCAGCGGCAAACGAATCATTATAGATGAATCTATGTGTCACAATATGTGTATGAATACTTTTAGCGTTCAATATTACTGAAAAACTGAAGGTTTGAAAAAGTCATAACTTGTTCGTTTTTAATCTATAATTTCTTTTTTTTTTCTTTAGTTTTTTACACATATTTTTCTTTAGTTTTTTACACATATTTTTCTTTAGTTTTTTACACATATTTTTCTTTAGTTTTTTACACATATACTGAAAAAAATCCATTAATTATATTTCCAAACAAAATAATAAAAAATTTAAAAAAAAAACGTGTTTGTAAAAGTTGTTTTTGTTTGATCATTCAGTCTTTCAGTGGCCACCCTATACTAATAGCGTTCAATTTCATATCAATTTCACGTCGTTTTATGTTATTTTTTATTTAAATATTATTTATTACATACATGCAACAAATGTTGTTTAATCATCGTTCAGTCTTTCAGTGGGCACCCTATATTAATAGTATTCAATTTCATATCAATTTCACGTCGTTTTATGTTATTCTTTATTTAAATATTATTTATTACGTACGTGTAACAAATTTTTTTATTTCGAAACAATAACTTTACATCGTTTATACAGTAACTTCACTCAAGGAAACAAATTTGTAGAAAGAACTTGATTTGCAAAAGGGTAAATTTCACCTGCGTCAAAGGGCGAATTCGATTTGCAAGAACATAATCTGCACGATCTGGATTAATTCACGGTGCAAAAAGCTGAATATGATCTGCGAAAGGGTTAATCTGGGGGGCAAAACAGTCTCCAGCCACGCCTGTTTACCTCACATTCGCGTCGATCGATCAAATTAATCGTCGAGTCCCGATATTTCACAGCTCCGGGCAAAAATTTATCGCGCGAACGGAGAAAAGCACCGATCGTGTCCTTGGAAAATTACGACACGAATTGAATGGTATTACCGAGATTAGCAAAAACACATAATTCGAGTAAATGTTAATACTTGTAAATTTTTTAATATTAGCTTCGTTATTACAGAGGATTTAAACCTCTTGCGTTGGCAACTGGATCGCAGACCATAACGAGTGACCAAACCGTGCATATATAATAACTCGTCGCTTTCTTTTTAAATTCGTCGGTACGACATCACTTAGGATAGAAATTATTACTAAGAACTATTAATTATTACTCTTTTGCCTGAGTTATATCTAAATATATTTAAAACTGAGAAAAGTTGCTCATCCTTTTTCTTTCGATACCAATTCATAGAATACATCACTCCTCTTAACCTCTTGCGTTGGCAACTGGTTCGCGGACCATAACGAGTGACCAAACTGTATACAATAATTCGTCTCTCTTCTTGAACTCGGTATGACACTACTGGATAGAAATTATTACTAACAAGTAATAAATTTATTATTTATTTTACCTGGATTATATTTAAATATATTAATTATATTTAAATATATTTAAATATAGCTCTTTTGGGACAAAAAATTCTCGAAGTGCGTGACAGAGGTTAACCCCTTACGTTGGCAACTGATTTGCGGACCATAACGAGTGACCAAACCGTATACAATAATTTGTCGCTTTCTTTTTCAGACCTCGTCGGTTTCACCACGATATCATTGGATAGAAATTATAAAAAGTAGTAAATTTATTATTTGTTTTGCCTAGGTTATATTTAAGTATACTTAAAACTGAGAAAATATTGCAATTTTAGGACAAAAAGTTCTCGACGTGCGTGGCACGTCATTCCAGCGCAAAAGGTTAAAATAATTCTTCGTCTCTTCATTAATAGGTTAATCGGTCTCGGCCTTGTTTTCGAGGATAACGACGACGTTCAACGAAGATAATCGACGACAAAACTCGTGTGAATCGGTGAGACGTTTCTTTCGGAAGAGGAACGTTGACTGAGGCAGGCAGCCATCGCGCGTCGCATCGACGTCCGTCTGAGTTCTACGCTCGTCTACGTCGTCCTTTCTCCTTGAGCCTGGCTGCTTCTTATCGCGGTGGCAATTTTTTTGAATGTATCACCGCGCGTCAGCCTGTTCTTTCGTTCGACGTGCTTTTTCCACGCTCGCCGCCAGGGAGGAAATTTATCGTCCCAGCCGAGAAAGGAAGGCCCCCCCCCCCCGATGCATACACTGCGTTCACAGGCGGAAGCCATAGCCTCGAGCCGAACGACGCTCGTGTCACGGTGGAGATTGCTCGAAAAAGAAAATAATGAACAGTGGCCACTCAACGCCAAGAAACGTATTTCTGACGTCATAACGAATATAAGGAAAGCGCGATTATTATAACGATAATTTGTTACAAAAATTGAAGTATCATATCGCGTGATACTGGATATGAAAATACTGAGAGATTATTACAAGGTACAAAAAAAAAAAAAGTTTTACAAGAGGGACTTTTCAGCTCAACCGAACTGTCTTTGGCTTCTCGTACAAGGTACAAAAAAGTTCAGTTCTTTCTGTTACATTTAGAATTAATCAAATTCGAGTGTGCTGGATGAATTTTTAAATTCGACTTTCTCAGAAACCAAGCATCTTACATTCTACTCTTTATTTCTACATCTATTTTTATTGGGACACCCTGTATAACTCGCGCGATGGTCTCACCACGTAGGCAGAAAGGTTCGAGAATTTACTACGGGTACTGGAAAGCACCATTTTCTACTTTTCACTGCTTAACACTGCTCTACGTGCGTCGAATCTAATTCTATTTATTCGAAACGTTCGAAAAAAAAAAAGAAAGACAAAGGGGAACGTGACGAATAAAGTACAAACAAACGAGACACCGGGCAAAAATGAGCAAGTTTGTAGCAAATACAAACTGGAATGATTTTTGCTCTTTTCTTTTTGGTCGAACGAATCGAATAAATAATCGAAATAACGAGACAGAATCCCGTTGTTTCCGATGCTTCGGCCGATCGAGAAACGTTTCAAGCTAAAACCAGACCGGATGATTATTTATGCGATTAATAAAATAGATTGTTCGCAGTGTTCGTTCGTGTTTCTCCCGCCGATCGTGTAAATTCAGAGCGAACACCGGGCGAACGTAGTTTTCCCGACGTAGGGAAAATCGTAGCAGAAAAATGCGAAACGAATGCGGCTGGGGAGAAAGAGGAGGATCGTAAATACATCGGCGAATCGACTAGGACAAAGGCTCTCCCTTCGAGAATACTCTCGAAGTGTCGACGAGTGAAAAAAGAGCGAGCAAGAAGCTTTTCTCTCGACATGGATGGAAACCAATGGAGAGTCCATTCCTGGACAGGCAGAACTCCTGAAGAAGAAAATCTCTCTCTCTCTTTCTCTCTCCAACTGCTCTCTTCCCCATTTTCTCTGCCGCGATTCTCCAAACCGTTAAACGCCGTTAAACCATTCTCGCGAGCTTCTTTCGCCCGACACCAGGGGGCCAGACACGCGGTCAGATTTCACGCTGCGGCGCGTCGTCTGTCGAAAAAAGAAAAAAAAAACCCTGCCGGATCGGATCTGGATTTGGAATTTGTGAAGTCGGCTACGGGTTTGTCCGCGATGTTTACGACCCGACGCGACTCGTTCGTCGAGGACGGATTCCAATTAAACGTGCATCGAGAATACAGAGGGAAAACGAGTGGGGAGAAAAAAAGAAAAAAAAAAAAGAAAAATGAAGAGGGAGGGGACGATGAAACGCGCGATTCAACGAAATAATAGTTGCTCTCGATCCGAGGCCGATCAATGAGGAGAGAGAGAGAGGGGGGAGGAGGACTCTTCTCGGGCGGATTTCGAAGACAATGGGAAAGGGACAAAATGGAAAAAGTGCTTGCTGGTTTTCGTGGAAAACCGGCGTTAGCTGGGGCTGGTTTATCCGCGTGACAACCAGCGGCAGCCAATTAATTTTCATCCGGCCGCCGGAATCGAATACCCTTTGTTTCGAACGCGAACGACGCATTGTCGCGAATTAACGGCACCTCCTGCGTTTCTCCCTCCTCCCCCCATTCCTGACCGGTCGAGCCGACTCGCCGCGTGTTCTCCACCATCGTGTTTCAGGATCCCCAGCCACCGAGTTTAGTTCATGTTAGTGCGAGGCAAACGCGAATCGACCTTGCCCCGCTAATTAATTCATTTGCCGGTAATTAGCGCTGCCGGCTCGGCCTCGGACGCGACGATCCAGAGAAATTGCGTTCGTCCGATCGGGTTCACGCTCGAGCAGCGAACTACAAAAAGACAGGACACACTGTGTCCTTGTGTATCGTGATATATCGAAAGAGAACATATATTTTAGTAAGTCAGTTGGCCAAAATCTGTGATCTCGATAATTCTGGTAATTTTTGGGCATCAGTGTCATGTCCATTTTTTTTTTTTTTTTAACGACACAATAAATATATATGTGTGTGTGTTTGAGTGAAAACTGCAAAATAAATGAAAACTTGGGAAAAAATATTCTTGATAGTTGTGTATTGGTCATACCATGGCATATAATATTTTTTTGCAGTATCACAATTTGAAGATATTTAAATTTAGTCACCCTGTATATAGATATGAACAGTGTATGAAACGAAATTATTCTTATTATTCTTAAACAATAAAAAAATATATATATATTTTTTTTATTTGATTTATGTACTTGATTTTTCAAAGTGATGTAACACCTACAGTAAGTTACAAGTGTCAAGATAAATTGAATAGCAAATTGGATGATATTTGCGATAGTCAAGGAATATTTGTTACAACGACGTGCAAAAAGTCATAAAGCTTTCTGCTCAAACTGGTGGATAATTTTTACATTTTATCTTGTATTTAGTTTATCTTCAGCTTCGGTATATAGACATTTACATTACATACGTCGACAATTTATTATTCGAAAGTCTCGTAATTATCCCTGTGCCTTCCTCAACGTCAGAAGGAAATGTACACCTGCTTCTTAAACAATGAAAATGTACATGTGTTACAAAATATAAGCATTATATATGTGTTATAAAAATATATTGGTTCTTCAAGGTGACGTAAGAGCTGCAGTAAAATGCAAGAAACCAAGATCATGCGTACAAAACTGAACAAACAAGAATTATACGTATACTGTTTTAAACACTATGAATTAACAGTTGGAAATTCAACAAGTGATGCTTACCTCGAAAAAATCGAGAAGAAAGTTGTAACCTTGGATCGGATCGGATTCTTGGCAGCGCGAGAGATCGAGGAAAGTGAACACATCTCGACGGTCGTTTGTTCCATTTTTATTATAAAATATAATAATACAATAACATTTATCGCCATATCGAATATTCACGTACTTGTACGCATAATATGTATAGTATGTACAACGAGTAAAGTGCTACGCGATTCGTCGCATTTGTCGCCGAGTTATCGTCTCGGCGAGGAAAGTATCGTGTAATTCACATCGTAACGGGACGCCTAATCGTACGGTTAGCCGCACTGACTAGCAACTTTCGTGTGTGTCGCACGTACGTACAGGGTGGGAAGACGTGTTTAGCATTGGCTGTCGTAGAATGTAGGAATTCTACATCGTATTTGAGCTGAGCAGCCGCCGCCATGTTGAAAATTGCTCCTAACCTTAAATTTCAACCTCGAAATTGTCCCTTATTTACATTATCATTTGCATTTCACTCATTGGTAGGTCAGAAGATCAAACGGATCGTAGATCAATCGTTCTTCTGAAAAAAATGGCAAGAAAGTTTGACGAATTCCAACCGATTAGCCAACATCGGCTGGAAAACAGCAAGCGCGGACCGTAGAGAGAGACTTTCGAGAGACTTTCTAGTAACTATTCTCGCTGTTAATGATTTTAGCTTAATTTCGTCAAGCTTCCTCGCCATTTTTGATCGAGTAGAGATTACAAATGCAAAAAAAAATGTTGACCTTGAAACTTGCAGAATTCCATCCGTGAAACATTTCTTTCCACCCTGTGCACACGTCATCTTGGAACAGAAGAGAGTTTCTCGAGGAGCACGGTCGATTAGAGAACGTTTCACCCCCCTCCCCTAAAGTCCGAGTTCCGTTCCCCTGAAAAAAAGAATATCGCTGAATTTCACGCGTCGATGACGTGGGCACTGCCGGTGTCGTTTCTGTCGATCGACGGGGACGTTAAACGGAATTTATTTATCTGCGGCCAGGCACACCGCGGTCGCGCTATCGTTATTTACACGCGTGCCTTCCCCCCCCCCTCTCGTTTCCTTTCGCAATTTTTCCGACGAATTTTGGCAAGCAAGTTCTGGCTGCTCGAGTTCGAAACGAGAGGGTCAACCTTCGGTTGAGGTTTCCTCGAAAATAATTTCAAAGTTTTCGTGGGGGAGAGGAATCACGAACGTTCTCATGCAGGATTAACTCAGCAACGCCGGTTAGTTGCAAACGACGCCAGTTCCTCCAAACGAAACTGGGAACGCTTATGCAAATTCGGCACTTTTACGGCCGACGTAAGAAGAAATGGAATTCAAATACAATGTTGTGTCTCTTCGTCTCCCTTGGATGTTCAACATCCACGGGTGGAGATCCTCGACTTTGCCCGCTTTGTATATTTTTGCATACCTACTGCGCTGTATGTCCTGTATATGTTTGCATACTTCCCCTCACCCATCCGGCGAGAATCTACGAAACGACGCGATTGGCGATGTATATATCGCTCTCTCGGAGGAATTCCCCAGAGGAATCGGGTCGTACGTACCCGATTGTAATAATAAACAAGCTCTGAAAAGAGTTTAAATTTCTCTTGTCTGCGAAGAATTTTTAGAAAAGAAACTTGTTTCCCTTTTGTTCGCTGTTTTGTCTGGATATTTGTCCATAGTTCGATTAAAACGAATGCCCCGATGATGCTATAATTTAATACAATTTTTACACGAAAAATGCTGTTATATCAAGTGAATCGTCTAACAATAAGACTAGAAGTTGATATATTTTTGAAACGATTGATTATATTAGAAAATGGTTTCGATTGAATTATCTTTCGATATTGATACATCATGAATAATTTTGAAAAATTTTCTAAATGAAATCGTATACTTTTTCATCCATTTTCTTTTAAAATTTTTTAAAATATTGACTCGTTCAAATTATATATATATATATATATGTATATAATTTATATATTAACAATAATGTTAATACATAATAAGAAAATATATGAAATGAATGTTTGAAAAAAAATATATGTATATAATATATATATATATATAATTTATATATTAACAATTATGTTAATATATAATAAGAAAATATATGAAATGAATGTTTGAAAAAAAATATATATATATAATTTAAACGAATCAATGTTTCAAAAGATTTTAGAAATATATGAAATGATTTCACTTAAAAAGAAGAAAACAAATTTGACATTCAAACATCTTCTATATACTTTAATTTTTACTAAACCTAATTGTTGAAATTTAAACGAATCAGTGTTTGTGTGTGAGGCACACGTTGCTGAAATAGCAAGCCTATATATATTGAGTGCTTTCTAAGTTGCAACAATTGTTCTAAAGTGCAGTTACAAATCGAAATGTAAGAATCATCCCTTGTTCAATCGTCTGAGATAATTCTTAATACGAATTTTGATTTACATAATCGAAACAGAATTCTTCGTTCAAAATATTCTCAAAGGTACTGAATTGTTCGAGGAAAATAAAATTTCAACCTCTAGTCTCTCAGTTGAGTTACAACCTTATTGTTAAGTCCAAATGAAAAAAACGAAGGTCACTTCGAAATCCTGCGGGGGGGATTTTTGCCTACGTCGACTAGGCTTTTCGGAAGAAGAAGAGGATAATTGCCCGAGCTACAAACAAAAGTTTTCGAATAAGACGAAAGCTGCTTTCATCGTCGATCGATAAAAGTTAATACCGGGAGGAATTAGCATTCCGCGTGACGATCGGTCGTTCGGGGTGGAAATTAACTGGGGCTGCTTGCTTTCGGCTTGCTGGCGACACTCTCGTCGCCATCTTTTTTTCTTTCTCTCTATCGCGTCTCGCGCAAAAGGCTGGCAATTTACATGCAAATAAGGAGCAAAGAGTTCCCCCGGCAAACGGTTACAAATCCGTGGCGATCGAGTTACCGGCTTACCCCTATCCGGTCAAAGCGAGCCGAAAGGAGTTTACGAATACGATTGCCCCCTCAACGAACGAACGAACAAACGAACTCGATCGTGATTTCGCGCCTAGCTGTTAGCCAAACGTTAAAGGATCTCCCACCTTTTCTCTTGTCCCCTTTCAGACTCGCAGCTTTGCAAGACCGAGTTACGCTCTTTTCCTTCGATCGTCTAATTGGACATCGTTTCCTCTTCGATCGTCTGGTTCAACCTCCCCCTCCCCCCTTTTCACGGTGAATCCTCGGCTCGCCTCAATTATTCGACGAGTCGTTAACTGTGGAATTTAGTTTTATAAATCCCTCACGGGGATTCAAAGCGTAATTAAAATCAAGCAATGACGAGTATACTCGCCGAACATGGGGCAAAATGCTCCTGTTATAAATTTTACGGAAAAAGAAGACAAAGCAAAACGAAGAATGATGCTTTCGTTCGATAAAAAGTTAACAATTCATTGTTGAAAAGCTATTGCAAATTGTCCAACAATAATGAAATTCATTAACTAGAAAAATTAAAGAGAAAAGATAATTTCAAGATAATCTCAGTATTCTTCAAAGCAAGACACACACAACACAAAGTGTTGACTTTGTCAAGTCATGCAACAGTATCGCAGATTCGTTATCAAACTATTTTTTTTTTTATAAAATACACAGCATAGTTTTATTGGTAATATAAAGGAAACATACCGCCAAACAACATTTTAATTGAATTTCTTATTGAAATTTTTCGAGTTTCTAAAGTGAATGGTAATTTCTTTTATTTTACACGCGACGAGTATACACGTAAGGAGAAAGAGAAAAAATCCCGCGTCTTTGAATCTTTCTGTTTTAATTATTCGAACTTTGATATTTATTCGGGAGAGAAGCGATAAATTTCGTTTTGGGAAGCGTGAAAAACAGCGGCGATGTTTCGCGGGCGGGCAAGATGGCGGAGGGAGCGATCCATCTCGAATCTTTGAAAGAGAAAAAAACTGCGCGTCTTTGAATCTCTCTGTTTTAATTATTCGAACTTTGATATTTATTCGGGAGAGAAGCGATAAGTTTCGTTTTGGGAAATCATCGACTCGAAGAAGCGCGAAAAACAGCGGCGATGTTTCGCTGGCGGGCAAGATGGCGGAGGGAGCGAGCGCGTGTGTTCCCAAAGGACCGCAGGGAGTTAAAGTGTGCGTCTCGGGGGTGGTCGATTTAATTGTTGGCGCGGGTGAAAGCAGCCGGCGAGTCCAGCCAGCCAGCCTGGCCGGAGAGTGAGAAGCAGCGCGGCGATGCAAGAAGCGGGACGAACGCGTGCCGACTCCATAACGCGAACAAAGGGAAATTTAATCCGCGCGCCGAGGGAAACTATTCCGAAATTGCGTTTATCCGGCGGTGCACGCGCGCGTTCCTGCGGGGATGCTTCTGCTCGCGTTCTAGTTACGCGTGACGTCGCGCGGAAAAACGAGGTCGCAAACTCTCGGAAAACCTCTTTCCCGAAGCGACACGGTACAAGCTTGCGTATTTTCAGAGTGACTCTCGAACTTTGTAAATTCATCGGTAGAAGATTAATTCCTCGATAATTAAATGAAATTGATATAATGAAATTGATTAACCTCTCGCGTTGGCAACTGGTTCGCGGACCATAACGAGTGACCAAATCGTATAATTAAAATAATTTGTCGCTTTCTTTCGGAATTCGTCGGTGTGATATCACTTGGGATATAAATTATTACTAAGAAGTAAATTTATTATTTGTTTTGCCTGGATTATATCTAAATATATTTAAAACTGAGAAAATACTGCAATTTTGGGACTAAAAGTTCTCGACGTGCGTGGCACGTTATTCCAGCGCAAGAAGTTAATATGTATATATACATATTGTGATTAATATATGTTAATTATACTAATATGTATGTATACATTATTGTAATTAATATGTATTAATTAATTATATATAAGCCTGTTTGAAACCAGGTTACGAAATATCTTTTAATGTTTCGTTTTGCCCACGTATCGAGAAATTGTAAAATTTATAATAACAAGTATTCCGACATTGCTTGATTTTAATTACACGTCCCGCGAGGGATTTTTAAGCCTAAATTCCACAGTCGACTTGTAAGAGAATTAATTTCGTTGTGCTTCCTAATCTTTTTGTTTCTTTTTTCTTTTTTTTTCAGACAATTCCAGTTGTTGTTTACTCGATTCTTCGAACACAACAAGCAAAGAACAAGCTGGACTAAGGGTTCTCGCAACAGGTCTCGCGGATCGTCGGCAACGATCGGTGGATCAACGATCGATGGAACAGACGAATCGGTGGCGTATCGCGGTCTGCCCCGCGGCGGAAACTCCTGAACGAACGAGTTTTCCCAACTTTTGTCTCATCCGACTTTCGTCGATAACTCGCCCGGGGNCCAACTTTTGTCTCATCCGACTTTCGTCGATAACTCGCCCGGGGATATCCGGGCTCCGGCCACTTTCGTGCTTGATGCTCGATGCTCGAACGTGTGTTGCTCTCTCTCTCCCCCTTCCGTTGCTACTGGAACCGAGTAGCTCAGTGGAAAAGTCAATGGAAACGTCGACATACGCCGGGCGTATCCGGCTGGAACTGAAAGTCGCGCTTGTTCCTTTGTTAATGAGACCCTCTCGCCGCCGATTGATGGGCATGCACGTACGTACAATCAAATTTCTACGTTTAAATCGTCGCGTCTTCCAGCTATACACATATCACTGTCAGTAGCACGAGGTTTATTGTTACTCGCAAAAGATGGAAAGAAATTAAATACCAAAATGATGNACAAAATTTTAAGTATTCTTTCGCAATGTCATCGCTATATAGTTTGTAAGAAAATAAGATACTTTACTTGAAATTTGTATGTACAGATATTACAAACAACGTTTTTTTTTGTTTCTCTCTCTCTCTCTCGTTCGCTCTCTCTCTCTCTCTCTCTCTTTCTCTCTCGCGCGCGCACTCGTTTTTCGCTCTCCCTCTCTCTCATAATGCATAGGCAATGTGTTTCTGTTTTCTTTCATTTTGTTTCTTTTTTCTTTTTTTTTTCTTAATCTTCTCTTAACTACACACTTCTCTATAATACATTGTTGCGGAGCAAGCCTAAACGGATTCTTTCCTTCTCTCTCTCTCTTTCCCTTATGACTTGCTCTTTCCCTTCTTTTTCTTTTTTTTTGTTGTTGCTGTTGTTGTTGGCTCTTCTTTCTCTCTTTCTCGTTTGTTTCCCCCGAGTTTTCCTTTTTGTTCATTTCTTTCCCTTTTCAATTTTCTCTCCGACTTTTTGGTAAGATTTCGAAACAAAAAACTTGCGATACCAATATCTTTCGAGCTTCCTGCTCGGCAAAATTCAAACTACCTTCACCTAATACTGATCTCTCCGTCCTTTTTTTTTTTTACCTCCGTGAGAAGGAAATTAAAATCTCGCATCGATCTTGTTGTAATAATTATTTCAATATTATTCACACTGACAATGTTTGTTCGAATGAAAAACGTGACGTGTTCCAAGAAGAAAAAAAAAAACTTTTTACTCGGTCTCTGTTAAATTGGGAACTTGGTTCGAGATATTTCTCTATCGAAATTATACACATAAACGTACTTTGTGATTTTCTTGCATCAATATCCTTCCAAGAATTGAAACAAAATCTTTTTCTTGATCTCGCAAGAATCGTATAAAATAAAATTCCTCTCTTTTCTTTTTTTTTTTTTTTAATTTG